>JAAXCT010000200.1:600000-890846 GCA_012490785.1 Eragrostis nindensis
GTCCGTCCTCGGTATCCCTCTACGTTCGGGTACAGCGTAGAGCTGTAGACCGGAGTCGCCTGGCAGACCAGGGGTAAGCCGGTTGCCAATTTGCTTGAGTGCATAGTCCTAAATCTTAGTTGATGTGCATGTATGTGTATGTTGTATACTATGCCACTGTATAATGAAGTACAATAGGAACTTAGCTCTCTTCTTTGTTCTTTTCCACTTGGCTATGGATGTATATTAGAGTTGATCCTTTTCTTGTGTGTCACACTACCCATATATTATTGTTTAGCATTGTATGGACCGTGATCCATTTAAATGTAGACATTAACTACGAGAACAGTACTCTCTTGACCATCGTCTTCCCTGTGGAAAAATATAAATTACGATACCTTGGAATACTCCCGGGTGAAATGCTATAGCGGTATTCTCCATGCGCTTGCGGATTTATCTGTGATCCTTAAGAAATACCAACATGGCTCACGTGGGCCGTCGGCGTGGAGGCCGCGCTGTAGCTGGTGGCGGAGGAAGAGTGAAGGAGGAGGCCGGAGGGGAGAAGGACAGCGGACGGCGCGGGTGCTCTGAGGCGGTGGTCGGCGGCGCACATGGGCAGTGAGGGGCAAAATCAGACACTACAGTGCTGGGTAGATGTGTATTTGAAACAAATTGACTTATGGAGGGAATCTCAGAAAGAGGAAGACTTATGAGGTGAGATTTGTAATTTTGAAATGGTTTTGCTATATTAGACTGACTCCAACAATGCATTGCAATTTTAAGAGGCAAAACTTGTTTACATTGCGTGCACAGTATAGAGAAGGGAAGGCAAAAGGTGCTGTCTCCAACAGAGAGCAGGCAAATCCTGCGCGCCGCCGTCCGCGCCCGCGCCGCCCGCGCGCTGCTCGCTCTGTGCGCCTTGCCTGGGCGCTCGCCGACGCCGCCCGCACGCTGCTTGCCCTGCTCGCATTGCCTGGGTGCTCGCCGACGCAGCCCGCCGCGCCCCGCCGCCCGCGCGCTGCTCGACTTGCGTGCCGCTGCTCGCGCGCGCGCCCCGGCGACCTCCTCCGCGTTCCGCCGCTCACCGCGCGGCGCTCGCCCCGCGAGCTCGCCTTGCCTGGGCGGTTGTCGACGCAGCCCGCCGCGCCCGCGCTGCTCGCCCAGCGCCTGCGCGCCGCCGCTCGCGCGCGCGCTCCGGCCACCTCGTCCGCGCTCCGCCGCTCGCCCCGCGAGCTCGCCTTGCTTGGGGGCTCGTCGACGCAGCCCGCCGCGCCCGCGCCGCCCGCGCGCTGTAGCTCAGGCCGCACCCGCTCGCCGTTGCTGCAGGCCCCGCCCGCGCGCTGCAGCGTGCGCTCGCCGTTGCTGCAGCCCGCACCCGCGCCGCCCGCCGCTCGCCCTACAGCCGCGCCACCCTCCTCTTCTCTTCTTCGTCTAGACTTCGTGCTGGCGCTGCTCCGACTGGTGGTGGTCCCTCTCTCCTCCAGACTCCGCGGCGGAGGTGATGGTGGTCCCTGGGAGGCGGAGGCGGTAGAAGCGACAAGGTGGTGGTGGAAGAGGGGCGGCATGGCTACCTCAAGCGCAGCTCGGCTATGGCGGGAGAAAGAGAGCGCTATCGAGCAAATGCATTGGAGGAGAGAGGGAATGCAATTTTCGCTCGCTCTCTCCTCCAATGCAAACTGCCTACCCATATGCCTAGTGTTGTTGGAGATGAATTCTGTGTTGCACAGTGTCGTGCAAGAGGCAAAAGTGCATTTACATGGTGTCGTTGAAGTCAGCCTTATGCTTGACGTTTCGTGCCCTCTGAACACTTGAATTTCTGGGAGTCCATTCTGGTCTGCGATTTGTTTTGGTTGCGACATCTGTCTCTCTGCTTTCTGTTCGTTTGTATCTCTTGCTACGGGCCGCGTGTGCCAGCCGGATCAGTGGGCCTGTTCGTTTCTTTAGACCTAAATTTAGACCTGCTAGAATCTTGTCATTTAGGGGTATTAAATAAAGTATAATTTTTCTAGAATAAAATAAAGTCTAATTACAAAACCTTTTTACATATGTGTGCTAATTTACGAGATGAATCTAACGAGCCTAATTAATCTATGTTTTGCTACAGTGATGTGTTGACGACTCTTAGAACGAAAATAAACCGTCAACTAGCTGCACTTTTAACCCTCAAATTAAACACCAAAGGTAGACTTACATCTTGAAACTAATGATTTTGCACAAGTCTTGGTGAATTTGTGGGTGCAGCTTCATTTCATAGGAAAACAGGGAAAAGAAAGCATAAAAGGCCTACTTTGCAAACACTGATTTTCCCCGGAATAAAGATATCTCGCAAAGCACAAGAATTAGAGAAAATATCAAGAAAATATGAAGAGTGATCCCTTCCTGGAAATCCTCAATAAAGGGAAAGAGATATGGATCCACCAAATCAACCCAAATCATATCAAGAACATTCAAAGATCCATATCAGAATCATATCAGGAATATTCCAATGATACATATCAGAATCATATCAAGAATATTCCAAAGACCCAAATCAGAATCATATCAAGAATATCTCAGAGGATGTCCAGCAGAATCTAGAATAGAATATTCCAAAGAATATGCCAGAGAAGAAGGGAGCCAGGAGGTGGCCCTGTGGGAGTTTCCAGACCCACCGCCTCCTAGAGGTAACAAATGACGAGCAATTAATGTTGAGGCGGTGGAGGCCCCCAAACCGACCTACTCAAGGCTATAAATGGAGGGGTACCCCCTCCCCTCCACACAACAACACAAGACACAAGTCATTCCACTCTCATTCTAGGCCAATGGCCTCTTGTATAGTAGTAGAGTAGGAGAGAGGGCAGGGGAGAAGGGAGGGGTAGTCCTCCCTTTGTGAGGACTTAGCCTAAATCTTGTACCTAGGCAGATATTATCTTATTAGTAGTTCATCGTTCGTTCTTCGTTCGTTCGTCGTTCTTATTCATAAGTTAGTATTCGTGGTGATATTGATCTAGCGAGCATTATTTAATAGTCTTTATTGTAAGCTTCATGACCATTGGAGTTCGGAAACCCCAAAGGTATGAATGTTTTGGTGATTGGGTGACCATATTGATGTGACTAACATTTCCTTGTAGGATATTCAAATGGTCATGTCAATGCAAGCGTCGTCTCACAAACTCTATCTTATTGACGACTTGGTGATTGGTTGCCTCGACAATTCGGATCGAGAACTTGATGGAGTCAAGGTTGAAGATGGATCAAGGCTAAGGACATGATAGACCAAGTAAGTGTTGGCTTGGTGTAGATGCTAGCTTGAGTCTATAGGAAAAACCGGACTATCAAGAGGGATCGAATTGGTTCTCTTGGAACACTAGGTTAGAGATCAAATGGATGCATTGTGAGTCTCTTGAGGGCTAGGGTGGCTGAAGAGAAGAAGAGGAACCAAGAATGGAGAAGTTGGAAGCAAGGATCAAGAGTGGATCAAGTTTTCAGCTTCTGCAGTAGAGATCGGACAGTACGGTCCTAGGGACCGTATGGTACGGTCTTCATTGAAGATCCAAACAGAGAAGTGAAGTCTCGAGATGCTGAGAAAATGAAGACCGGACAATTGACCGGACAGTACGGTCAAGGGACCGTATTGTACGGTCATCAGAGGATTTCCAAACAGAGAAGCTGAAGTTTCTGGAAGAGGAGAAAATGAAGACCGGACAATTGACCGGATGGTACGGTCCTAGGGACCGGACAGTACGATCTTCATTGGAAATGTTCAGACAGAGCAGAAGAAAATGGAGAAGCGCTTGGAAATAGAGACCGGACAGTACAGTCTAAAGGAGACCGGACAGTACGGTCCTTTGTACGGTCTCCAGTTTGCTAGGGTCCTTTGTACGGCCTCTAGTTGGTTGCCCGCCCCTTGAGGGGCCTCTTGGCCATTGTTGGAGCGCAGGAAACTCAGAGGAAGCCAAGAACAAGGGAGAGAAGCACTTGTGAAGGATTTGGAGTGATCCTAGTGCTTGAGAGAGTAGCAATTGCATCCACTTGATCTCTAGGCTAGTGTGAGCTTGAGAGAGTCACTTCGGTTTGTTACTCTTGGTCTATGGCAAGGCCTAGACCGGTTAGGCGTTGGTGTTGAGCTGTCCAAGGAGAGTGTGGAAGCCAACGCAAGTTTGTACACGGTCTTGGAGCTTCCCGTGCGAAAGAAGCATCACTAGTGGAACGCTCTTTGGCACGCATCAAGTGCGGAGCCTTACCTCCGGAAGAGTACCCGGGATCGAGTCCGGCGGGACGTGCCCGCGACTTCACTCGGAGGGTGAAGTGTGCTATAGGAGGGATCACCTTCGAGCGGAGGGACGGGGTCGAGACTCCGGCGGGAGTGACCCAACGTGGAGTAGGGGAAGGCGCCTTCTTTCCGAGACCACGGGAAAAATCATGAGCATTCCTATCTCTATCTCCTTTACTTACTAGCATTTACGCTTCCGCATTTACTTATGTGCTAGTAGAATTGCATGATAGGTTGTCTCTTTACTACTTGGTAGAATTGCTTGTTAGGGTGTTGCTTGTTGCATAGACTAGATTGTGTGCGCGTATCGCTAGCTTCTCGTTGTCACCATATCTAGTCTTGCTAGCTTCACGCCTTAAGTACGTTTGGGAGAAATTATTGAGCTACCGATTCACCCCCCCTCTCGGTGCCCTTGATCCTTTCAGTTATTCTTGTTATACTTGATTACCGGATCATCGCTCCGCAGGAAGTGCTCTAGCCTTCTGAAACAGTACCATGACCAGGGTTAGAGTAGTAATCGACGGCATAGACGTGGTGTCTAGGCTAGAGGTTACCTTTGTTTGCAGCGTGCCTCACGATTTGTAGAGGTAGGCGCAAGGTGGTGACAGCCCTGTCCGTCCCTAGTAATTCTCCACGTTCGAGTGCGTCGTAGAGCTACATACTGGCGTAATTTGACAGAGCAGGTCTATACCAGTGCCCGAAGTAAACAAATAGAACTTAAATACGTCTATCCTAAAGGATAACTAGATCTTTATTCATCTCACGATCCTATACTACTATTGTTCTTGTGTGTCCTTGGGTAAAACTAACCTTGCTGTAGAATATCTCCATTCCTTGGGGAAAACAAATACGATACCTTAGAATACTCTCAAGTTAAGTGCTACAACAGTATCCTGTGTGCTTGCGAATTTATTCGTGGTGTAAGAAATACCAATATGATGCTACAGTAACTATCATCTAATCACGACTTTATTACCCTCATTAGATTCGTCTCGCGAATTAACACAAGGTTCTGCAGTTATTTTTTTAATTAGACTTTATTTAATCTTCTAAATGACAAGATTCTAGCCGTCATAAACTTAGGCTAAAGAAAATGCATAGGTCGTGAAAGTGGTACTATTTTTTTGTGAAAGTGGTAATAATTATTTGATAAGGTGTTTACCGTTATTTTTTTTCTCCAAGGATAGACATGTACTCCACATATCAAAACGAGCACCTCTGCCAACCCATGCTAACAAGAGCAAAGATTTATTAAACTTGCTATCCTTCGTTCTTTAGTATTTTAGGGTTTGTCTCTTTTAAATTTTGGTAATTAATTGCAAAAGAAACCTTATAAATTGAAAAGTTTTGCGATACTCACAAAGAATAGTATACTCTAGTGTACACATATTCTCTTCAAATTTGAGCTAACCAACGTCGACAAAATCAAAAACAGGCTGAGTACATTTTTATGATGCTGCTTAATACTTAGTATATTCTTTTTACCAAACTTAATTAGTTTATACTGTGCTCTTGAAAAAATGAGGCGGTATTTGACCAAACCAAAAGGAAAATCTATCTATTAACAAGCATGCGTGTCGCATTTTGGGATTACATTGGATGATAATCGATCTTAGAAAAAAAAAAAGATGATTGTTATCGCTCAACACCTTTGCTGGAACCAAACACACCAAGTATTGTTCATTTCATTTCTCCCTTCCTCCTTGCCGGCGACCGGGAGGGCGGCGGCCGGAAGCGGAGCCCGAGGGGTTGCTGCCTGGACACGGCGGGCGCGCGGGAGGCCGTGACCGGGTGGCGCCGACATGGAGGCGGCGACAGGGAGGTGGCGATGCAGGGGCTGGGAGGCAGCGGGCTGGTGGCCGTGACCGGGAGCCGGCGGCCTGGAGGCGTCAGCCGGGAGGCGGTGGCTCGGAGGGCACCGATCCGGAGGTGATGGCCTCTCAGCTTTTCTCCCTTGGTCTATTTGATTTGTGAATGCGTAATCTGACATTTTGGCCATTACTCCATCCTGTTAGAGGGCTCCCTAGTTGCAGCTCTCCCGTGTATGATTTCGTGGTGCAGTTCACGGTGTCATGAGTTTGTGGTTATCGCCCGATCCTTTTAGATGTAATTGTAACAAACTGTAATTGAGATATAAGGGGAAAAATTGGTGCTATGCGTTTGTGACAGCCATATCGACCTAATGTAGGTTATGTTCTTGAATTTGTCTTTCAAGGATGCCGTCAAGGCGTCAGGTAGCTAACAAATGCATAGTTCAGTTAAATACTAGACTGACCATACACTGGCTTCTGTAACTCGGGTTCATTGGTGAAAAAAAAAATTATTTCAGCACCTGGCGATCCATTTGCTCATTGCTTCAAGCCTGCAACCATACAATCGCGAGCAGTACCTAACTTTGGCATTGTATTCACTACTACACATCATCTACACACGGATTTCCATACACAAATAGAAAATTTGAAGTATGCTGCCAGCTGAAGGGAAAGCATTTCAATATATTACAACAGGATAGGTAGTTTGTAGATTAATTTTAATTTAAGTTTCAGCAGTGCAACAAGCTCAACAATGATCAAAGTTTGAAGCAAGTTTCACACAGGTTCATAGAGGTCTTGAACTCTTCACGTCTCATCATCAACAGTATTTAAAAGTTTCAAGTGTACTTCTTCGAAATTGAAATGCCCCAGAAAGAGGCTGTTACGGAGAGGGCTCATAGGTCAATTCAACAGGTAAATCCTTAAGGAATTATTTTTTTTAATGTCTTATTCTAAGGCGGTAGCAAGTTACAAATCAAGAAAAACACAATACCAAGTTTATTCAGTGTGTATGTCTTTACAAATATGTACAGTATAGCTTTTTTCCCCCTTTGAAGAGCATACATAGAAAAGATAAGGACCATGAAGCGTTGTTCCATCAAGAGAACTTCACTGAGTCATGGCCCCTTCAAAAGTAAAATATGTGTTAGAAAAAATAGTCTTGCAGAGAAGAACTGCAAATTGACAAAAGGAACATATGTAAGATTTTTGTATGCTCACCTTCCATATCAAGGTATTCGGAGGGGGATATAGGTTTAGGACCCCCGAACCAATCAATCAACAATATGTTTTGTATTTCCAATTTTGTTTTTGGTAGCAGTGTCATTGATATGTGCCCTCCTAGTAGCAGATTTGTAAAAGTAGAAGGCCCAGTCTGCATTGTGGGTTTCTTACGTCAGCTTACATGAACAATGCATGAATACCAAAGTTTCAGTGTTTGGGACATGTAATTATGGTATTTTGATCATGTAATTTTTTGTTACTTTTGCCAATATGATAATCTGTCTTTTGCGGTTTCACTACTCCCAGGAAAATTGTCTTATGATAGGAATAGTAAAATTTTGCATTCAGAGCTATTTAAGCCTTTGAAAGGTTAGGCTACCTTTACAAATTCTAACCTGTGTATTTGATTTTTGCGGATTTACACTGGACCACATAAATTTCTGTTTTTGGGAGCCATAGCATAATTTTGATGTTATGGTTTGAAGTTATGCATTATTAGGCTTCAAGCTTGTGACATATTAAGCCAGATTTTGATATTTTGGTATCGCATTCGAAACGAGTGAGTTGATCGAGCTTCAATCAGTAGTTCAGTACTGATTCAAACATGGAATTACTGTCACATAATGTGTTGTTATCTTGTTTAGTTTTTGAACTGGTTCCTGTTAGAAACTTGGTACCTGCATGGTTTGTTCAGTTCTAGATTAAATATATTGGGGTTACATGTCATTTATTTTATGATTACGTGATATTTTTACTAGAATTGTAGTGTTTAGCATATGTAATTTTTTTATGGCACGGATGGAATTCAAACCTTTGTTTTTGGATTTTGCGGATTTACACTGGCCCCAAAAAAATTGTGTTTTTGGTAGGCATAGCATAATTTTGTTTCATGTTTTTGAGGTGCTGCAATACGAGGCTTAAAGCTTTTGATTCTTTTAGCTTGATTTTGATGTTTTCTTTGCCTCTGATGTCTTCATGTATTTTCATGTTTTGTCTTATCCTTCGATTTTTTGGGAGTTTTCTGGAATGAGAGATATTGCTTTTTAGAAAAATGTTATTTGACCTTCAATAATATCTGTGTTTAACTGTGGCTTGATGTATTCCTGTCCTGTATATTAGCTTTGGAACCGATTCCATGTTAGAAATCAAAGACTTGCATGGACTGCTTGTTCCAGTAGTAAATTATCGAACTTACAGGTCATTTACTTCTTAATTACAGGATACATTTACTAGAATTGTAGTGTGAGCATCATGTGTAATTTTGGTGTTGTTGGTGTGGAATTGAACCTGTCATTTTGATTTTTGCGGATTTACACTGGCTCCCAAATAATTGTGTTTCTTGTAGGCATAGCATAATTTTGTTTCTTCTTTATGAAGTTCTGTAGTATGATGCTTCAAGCATTTGAACAGTTTGCCTTGAATTTGTTTTTTTAGTACGATTTGTTCATGTATTTTTTCTTGCGAAATCTGTGATGCCTTTTCACAAAATTAGCTTCTTCAAAAATGAATTCCTCCAATTTTTGGCCAAGTTTTTGTTACATTAATTTCGAGCCTTTGATTCTTGATCTGACCAAAGTTGAAGTCAAACACTCATTTCTTTTGGCCAGAATCCGAGTTGCTCGAGTGTGCCATTTTCGAAAGGTCACGGGCTCGATTCCTCACCCTCTCTGCTAAATGTAGTACTCCCTTTGTCCACAAATATATTGTCTATCTAGTTTTGTCCTAAGTTAAAATTTTTGAACTTTGACCAAAATCTTATCGACAAAACTGTTAATATTAACAACACAAAAATGATGTCACTAGAGTCATCGTGAAATAGACTATCATAATATGTAACTCTTTTAGTTTGAAACAATATATATTTATATGTATTGTTGGTCAAAGTTCTAAAATTTTGACTTTGGACAAAACTAGATAGACATATATTTATGGACGGAGATTTTTGCTTTTTTCCCTGCCGGGCACCAACTCTTACGCCTCTTCTTTCTATCCAGCATCCACTGATGCACCATCGACCCGACGCGCTGTCGCCCTCCCGCCGCCATCACTCTGTAATGGGACTTCATGTCGAAAGGGCTGCTGTTGGTGAGTGCCCCTCGATTCTGCAGCGGCAGCCGCAGTCAGTCGGCGCGCGGCCGTGCCTAGTAACAGTGTTATTGCCGGAGTGGATGACATGGATGAGGACAAATGGACAATGAAAGTTTCGGCTGCGAGATTGGGATTTTTTCGCAAGTTTAGGAAGGCGAAGGTGAGATTTAAATCCTTGTTCTATCTTGGATTACGGCATGTCGTTGAATTCGCATCTCAATTTTCACGCACAAACTTGATTATGGGCTCCTGCGTGTACATCCCTAGAACTGAGCCTTGTCGTCTAGTTACGTTGGGATTTGCCTTTTTATTTAACTAGTTTACATGTCTCCACCGAGATCTCCAAAGGTCAGACAAGGTTATTGGAGGGATTTGGAACTTAGTTGTAATCCAGTTTATTGTGGCTCCTGTAAATCTGATATCTCCAGGAAGGATCTCGAGTAGCATTTCATAGAATGAAGCCATGATTTTGCATAAGTTGTTAAATAGACCCATTTTTGGATGATAAATTAAAAGCATTGCTTACAAACATTTGATTAACTCACAACCATTGCTTGATTTGGTTCGAGTGTTTTAGGAAGCCTTATTGTTACTGATTTATGGCTTTCGGAAAAAACCAACTGATGTTGTGTTTTCAGAACCATTTGATTAGAATATTGTCAATTTTGGCAGTGTCTTGTAATCTTATTAAGCTCAAATATATAGTCAAGCTTGTACAATTTTGAGGAAATTGATGATCTGATCATTGACTGTTGTCTTGAAGTGATGACTTGATAACAGAAGATGCTATATGCGATGGCTCATTTGTGTTGCATAGATTTCAAGGCTTTGGGCTCTTTTTTAGGTACTTTTACTGGGATAGTGACATTATTACTCCAACTGAAATGGGTGTTCTGAATTCTGTTGTCTGGACTTTTTCTTCTTCTTCCGTTCCAGTTTGCATCGATTGACGTAATTTGCCATTCGAGTCAATATATTCCAACCCTCCTTGTGTCAGGTTCAGATTCCACAGCCCAGCTTTTGGATTTTGGATTTTGTAATAACTAAATTAGATTGTGCGTGCGTGCATTGTGGATTGCAGGTTATAATTAGTTCCATGATAATTTGGTAAAATTGCGAGGAAATAAACTTGTAGAACCTGGTGTAGGACTGATAGCTCAAATGGTTGAATTATGAGGAGGTTTATCATTAGTTTGTGGCCCAAAAGCTAGTCCTTTGTTTCAGCTTTGTATTATAAAAGATGCAGTCAATAACATAGAGCTGAAATAAAGAGGACCTTAGAAGTTGCTAGCAATGGGTCTCAGATTGTCGTACTGTAAGAAAGGTCTCATAATTCCAAGATATTTTTGGCTTTGTCATGATCATTCTTATCGACCAGTTGATGTCAATTAGAGAAGACCAGCCTCGCTAGGCTTGTAGCAGTCTTATCCACCAGCTGATGTCTGGTATAATTTTGAAACTGGCTATGTTCACCCGGATGACAAATCGAGCTAACAGTTTGGAGTTCAACAACATGAAGTTTTATTAAGTGGATGTAACAGGGCAACACATGCTCTAGCAGAGCTTGGGTTGCAACTGTGTTGACGGTAAAATGTGTGTTCTACCGCTCGCACACGTGGCCTGAGAGATTTGCTTCACTCTGTTCAGGACCAAAACTTGGAACGCGGTGAATTCCGGAGCGTGCCAGTCGATTTTCCCTGCAAATCGACAAAGACAAGAAGAGCGTGTAAAATTCCCGGACTATCGGCCCCGGACAGGCCGATGCGTAACCGCAGCCGATGTTAGTGAATAAAATATGAATAAAATAAGCACTCGGCTGTCGGCTGGCAACGAATCGACATGTCGCAACAGTAAATACTTGCGCGATAAATAAAGCAAGGCATGCATCAGGATCGGCAATCGGCAAAGCATGCAATCGGCAACATCTATCGGCAAGCAACACAGTAAGGTGAATCGACATTGACGAAAGAAGGCTCAGACATATACTTGAACGAATAAAAGCAATTTAAAGGCATGCAAGTATAGATCTGAACGTGGTAAACAATCGGCTAAACACCCCGAAAGAACGATTAAACCAATAATCACTAATTATACCCATAAACTGACAATCGCTTCACCGAGGACACGTCAACTAAGTGAAGTAGAACAGGACATGTCTAACTGTTCTACACGATCGGCAGGTACAAGTATAATCGGCAACTACCGGTCCCAGATACTCAGTAAATTAAATCTAACTCTTAGCAACTGTTTCGCCGAGGACACGTCAACTAAGCGAAGCAGACAGGACAAGTCAAACTGCCTACCCAATCACCAAGAGCAGATCTAATCGACAAAGCACCTTAACCGTGACTCGAATAACCAGATCAAATAGAAATCGACATCAGCAATCGGAAACAAGGTCGCGGCGAGGACAAGTCAACTAACCGTGACAAAGAATTGGACCAGGTCTTAAACAATTCCATGCAGTCGATGCATAATGTAAATCCTAGATTGATCTAGATTACCGGATAACTAGCAGCCACATCAATTTCTAATATGGACAAGTCGACATACTAAAGATCGATGCGCTTACCTGACGAGATCCAGTCGAGCCGGAGCCCCGATGGACGCCGGTGACGAAAAAACCCGTCGAGAAATTGTGGCGATGCGCCGAAGAGTTGATTGTATTGATTGTTTTTTTTACAAGCACCTGGGTCTATATTTATACACCCGAGGCAAGAGTCCGATTTGGACTTAAACACGACCCTTACTTGACCACAACTCGGTCAATCCTTTCTAACTCTAGAAAATAATTAAAAAAAAAAAAGAACACACCATCCCACACGGGCGCGTGCGGCTTCGGGATTTTTATGATATCCTGCGGGCCACCACTTCGGCACGTAATCTTTTCCTACCCGTCGCGTACTCCATCTTCCACTGACAGCGGGCCCTAGTCCAAATTTTGGTGCCAACACATGCCCCCCAAGCCGGGGTATGGAATCTCCATACGCCGGATTGTTTCCCATTTCTCGCGCTTCCTTGATTCCCGCGCCGTACTCAACACACCTGCAGTGCCCCTTCGTATCTTGTGCCGCCTGCAGCACGTCCCATCTTATAAATAGAAAGCTATCTACCATTCTTATCTTTCTTCCTTCTCTCGCCGGCGCGTCTCTTCATCTCCTCATTCTCTCTCCTCATCTTGCTGCCGGCGACCAATCTCCTCGGAAGACCAGGAAACGAAAACTTCACAAGATTTCTCGCATCTCCATCGCAATGGCGCAACTTACTGCTTCCTCCACTGCCGTCCCCGAGGTATCAATCTTCCACTCCATCCCCGTTCTTGAACTAGAATAGGGTTGTGTTCTTGCGGTACTGTAGATCCCTTCGTTCATAAGCCAGCTTCATTCTTCTTTAGACTCTTGGCCTGATTAGATTTATTTTCATTATTTCTAGGAACTGCGAAACCAGATTTTGATCCCTACAGAGCTCGCTACACACCGCTTCTTGGGACCCATGGGCGATCCAGATCCAGTAACTTTCATTTGCAGCGAAACCCTTAGAATGCCCTTCAAGAGATCACCAGTAGCACTAGGGACATGGGTAGGCAGCTTCAGATCATGGCCCACCGAGATCCAAGGCTGGCGTGAATGGTTTCTTAGAGTGAAGGCTGCGAAATCGGCAACATGGGCAACCGTCGGCATAGATCACTGCTTAGAACTCACCCTTGCCGATATGAAGAAAAATGAGCCAATGTTATCGGCATCCTGCTACTTCTGGTCTGATGCACTGAACGCCTTCCTTTTTGGTCATGGACCAATGACTCCAACCCTTATGGACGTCAAGATGCTCACTGATCTGGATATATCCACTAATGCAAGCCTCCAGAGCTTGAAAGTCAAGCCGTCACATAAGCTTGACGTCAGAGACATTGGCGGATGGAAGAAATATATCACTACCTTCCGAAAGACAGGGCCGGTGACAGACAAAGAACATACAGCTTTTCTGACGATGTGGCTCGAGCATTTCTTTTTCTGCGGAGCTCAACTTGGTCCTGTATCCAATCTGCAGAACTTGGCAGAAAGACTGGTAGCTGGCACTGAAATGCCTATCGGCAAATATCTGCTTGGTGCCCTTTATTCTTCACTTCATCAGGTTGCCGAGAAGCTCTGGCAAGATACCCCAATCGGCAATATTGGTGGTCCATGGTGGTTCCTTCAAATGTGGCTCACCCTGCATTTCCGCAAGGCTATGCAACTTCAAGACTTGCATTTATACAATTTTCCAACCCCCGATCAGGCTGGACGCCGATGCACTTCACTGGGAGAAGCTTTAGTATCGATAGATGGAGTCAGAACGACTGCCGATCTCTTGGCTTCATATTTTAAAGCTTTCTACAGAGGCATCAACGAAGGTCATCTTGACTGGTTTCCATATGGAAAACCTGACATCATGGATCATTTTGAGATCCCTTTTACCTTCCGGGCTGACAACCCTCTTCAAAACGCAGTATCGGCAAACATCTTCGTGACCTGTGTCAAGCCTTGCATTTTGCCGACGGGATTGAATGCATCAGGCCACCAGAAACCATCATACGAATTCTACAATCCTTCATTTGCTGCAAGACAAATGGGTCTCGGCCAGATTCCTCCTAGTCTCTTCTATGCCGATAAGGTCAAAGCTCGTGCCATCATCGGATCGACCCTGGAGTATTCTTGGCTATTTGGTTTGACTGAAAATCTACCCCTCGGCCACATCGTCAATATTGTATTGGCTCCTTCTTGCACGAGGCTCTTCAGGTTCAGGCAGTGGTGGGCAGAATGGTCCAAACATCTCCAATGCGCCAACACAGCATCCTTCATCTCCAATCTTCCGCTTCCCGAACCAATAGGAGAGGTAACCGATCTCAATTTCCTTCATTTTTCCTCATCGACAAATCTTTAACTGTAGCTTTTATTTTGCAGTCTGACACCGAGGATGCTCCCACGGAAAGCAACAGCGGAATCGGCATTGTGTACGTGGCTGCACATCCAGATCCCGTCCTTGGCTCTGACGCACCAACACCAGCTCAAGTTCTCAAGGGCCAAACCTCTAAAACAAAGCGTCAAGGCCCCTGCTTCAAAGTCCCAGCCAAGCGTCATAGAGCTCTTTTGAAACAACCAAGCTCTGCACCAACTCCTCCCAGCAGCCCAGTAATCATTCTTGTCTTCATAATCAATTTTCATGATTTGGCAAAAATCGATATCTAACCTTTGTTTTAATTTCAGGGCAATTCTGGAGAAGCTGTCGAGGAAACTGAAGTTCATTCTCCTGAAGCCCATGCTGACACCGAGCCTGAAGAAACCGAAGTCCACGCTGAAACCGATGCTGAAACTGCCCAACAAGCACCAGCTGCTACCACCTTAGAAGAAATCGGCATCGAGACTCAACAAGTACCGGCTTCAGAAGAAATCGGCATCGACACACAACCACAGGTTTGTCCTTGAAACTTGTCCATCTGCATCTACATCTTTATTGACTTCACATTTGATTAGATGCAAGAGCGCAGGGAAGAAGAATCGGCAAACCTCTCTGTTGATGAACCTGGAACTTCTCAAGCAGCTCCTACGCAGAACATACCAGGGGGTCGTTTCTCAGATCCTGGAGCATCTTCTTCTCAGGCTATTCCAATTGAAGTTGATGTCGATTTATCTGAGGTAATAAATGTCGATTTGCTCCCTTCATCAATTTTCCGTCTAATAACCATCTTCTGTACCCACAGGCACGTGTAGTGGAGCCAATCCTCGCCATACATCATCGGCAACCACTGCCAATCGATATTCGCAATGAACTGGTTGAGCTGGAGAAAAGACTTGACTTTGCCACCACCGATGTAAGGATCGTGTGACCAAGAGGGGGGGGGGGGGGGGTGAATCGGTCCACTCTAGAAGCTATTTCCAAACACTTACACCCAAGCAACTCCTAGCGAGTAGTTCTAGTAACAAGGTAAAGCACACTAAGGAGTATCCTTAACCTATTTAGCTAGTGCATATAGATAACACAATCACACAACACTAGCAACCTAGCACAAGATAGATAGATAGCGGAAGACTTAAGCTAGGCAAGGTAAGGTAACAAGATAACTAGAGACAAGGCAACCAAGATACTAGGCACACTAAGTAGAGTCCTTAGAGCTACTAGATAGGCTATAACAAGTAAGCACACGAGCAAGGCAATCAAGCAAACCTAGTGAAGCTAGTAGGTACCAAGGTAAACATACAAGCAAGATAAGAGCACAACTCAAGTACTACAAGCAATCATATGAAGTGCGATAAGTAAATGCGAGTAGTAAAAGAGAAGGGATAGAGAATGCTCATGATGTTTTCCCGTGGTCTCGGAAGGATGGCGCCTTCCCCTACTCCACGTTGGGTCACTCCCGCCGGAGTCTCGACCCCGTCCCTCCGCTCGATGGCGATCCCTCCTAGAGCACACTTCACCCTCCGAGTGAAGTCGCGGGCACGTCCCGCCGGGCTCGATCCCGGGTACTCTTCCGGAGGTAAGGCTCCGCACTTGATGCGTGCCAAAGGGCGCTCCACTAGTGATGCTTCTTTCGCACGGGAAGCTCCAAGACCGTGTACAAACTTGTGTCGACTTCCACAATCTCCTTGGACAGCTCAACACCGACGCCTAACCGGTCTAGGCCTTGCCATAGACCAAGAGTAACAGCCCTAGATGACTCTCTCAAGCCCACACTAGCCTAGAGATCAAAGGATGCAACTTGCTACTCTCTCAAGCACTAGGATCACTCCAAATCCTTCTCAAGTGCTTCACACTTCTTCCTCTTGGCTTCTTGGCAGCACCTCCCCTCTTTCCTGGGTCCAAGAGCACCTCAAAGAGGTAAACAACCGACTATATATAGGCCTCCAACCTCAAACTAGCCGTTGTCCAAAAGTGCCCAGTCTGCGTGAAGACCGTACAGTAGACCGTACTGTCCGGTCTCCATCTGACCGTACTGTCCGGTCTTCACCAGACCGGCATCCAGGGAGTGCTGCAACTCATCTCAGACCAGACCGTATTGTACGGTCCCTAGGACCGTACTGTCCGGTCTCCATTCTTCTTCAGCCAACAGAAACTTCTCCTTCTCTGTTGCTCTTCGCCTGTAAGACCGTACTGTCCGGTCCTCGACCGTATTGTACGGTCAAACTGTCCGGTCTTCATTCTTCGACTTCCAGAAACTTCAGCTTCTCTGTCTGGAAAACCCAATAGAGACCGTACTGTCCGGTCCCTAGGACCGTACTGTCCGGTCATCTGTCCGGTCTCTATTCTTCAACTTCCAGAAACTTGAGCTTCTCTGTCTGGATTTCCTCTGTAGACCGTATTGTACGGTCTCCTTGACCGTACTGTCCGGTCTCTTCTGCCTTCGCAGCTTCGATCTTCTTCTTGATCTTCTTCTTCAACACTTGATCTTTTTGGTTCCTTCAACTCTCTTCTGCCACCCTAGCCCCTGAGAGACTCACCATGCATCCAATGATCTCTATAACTAGTGTGTACTAAGAGAACCACCTCGAACCCTCTTGATAGTCCGGTTTTTCCTATGGACTCAAACTAACATCTAACCAAGCAACACCCGGTTGGATCTAGCATGTCCTTAGCCTTGATCCATGTCTTCTCCGCGACTCCATCAAGTCCGTTCTTGTGTAGATGAAGGCAACCAATCATCCTTGTCAATTAAGTTCATGGTGTGTTGGCGTTCACCACCAACGGACGGAGCTTTCTTCATATGTGACCTATAAGATCTCACAAAGAGTGTTAGTCACATTCATGGTTCTCATCCTATCACCAAAACATTCATACCTTGGGGTTTCCCTAGCTCCAATGGTCATGAAGCTTACAATCTCCCCCTTTTTGGTGATGGATGACAACCATGATAAAAATGATCGAGAAGATAAAGAATGTAATGACAAAAGCCAAGATAGAAACGCAACTCGCTCAAGACACTAAACAACAAGTGTATGATAGAGAGATAGTTACCTTGTTGATTAGATCGAGGCAAGTCATAGCTCAAAAGAAGTCACAAGTTAGAGCAAAAAAACTCATATCACAAGTGAGAGAAAGCACATGGAGTTATGACAAGCAAAGGTTGCAAGGGGTTTACCTTCATACTTACTTTGTAGAATTCCGCTCCCCCCTTGATAAGTGTACCAATCTCAAGATTGTGTGAAGATCGATCATCTTGATCACTTGATCTTCATTCGTACAAACTCCCCCTTGAGGTGACATCTTCCAACTCATTGTAAGTCCGAACTCTTCTTCCCAACTCTTCTCCGCTCGAACTCTTCTCCCCCATATTCTTGCTCGATCATTAAGCCCAATTCTTCTCCCCCTTTGGCATCTATCACCCAAAAAGAAATCTTCCAAAGGAGAAAAGGTTAGTGTAAATGTATGAGATAAATGGGAAAATGAGTTACTTGATTTGGCATGAAGCTCCCCCTTGATCCGTGATTCTCCATCTCCCAACAATTATCCCTACACACATTCTCAAAAGAATATTGTGTTGAAGTACATAGGGGTTAGTTGATGATGATGGAAATGTATGAACCCTTAGACTTTGAGCCGCGCAAGTGGATTTAACCTTGGAGCTCAAAAATCTTGGTTCAATGGGCATGAAGCTCATATAGCATTGCTATAAATTCATCATAGGAGGTCATATACTCATATTGTGAATAAGCAACTCCCCCTAGATGGGTGCTCGGCGCCGAGACACTTATGTAAGATGCATGATACGAATGCAAGGAATGATAAGTGTACAATGCATGATGCTATAAGGGTAAAACAAGAGAAAGCTAAGAGCGAAGTTACCAACAACAAGTTTGAGCCCTCCATGAGCTTGATCACAACGAGCCATTCTTCAAAGCCTCGGGAGCCAAGTGCCACCAATCCCAAGCTTAACCCATGCTCATTGCTATCTCAAGAAGGTTAGTCGTCGGTCCTACAAAACAAGAAGAACACACAAAAACAACAACACAAACAAAAACAAGCAAAGTATATATACATATATACATATGTAAGCTCAAGGATATCAAGTGAAGTCGGAGAGGTCGAGAACATTAAGTTCTCCCCGGAGCTTACAAAAGGTCTTCTTGTCAAGTGGCTTGGTGAAGATGTCCGCCAATTGTTCATGAGTCCGAACACCAATCAATTCAATATCCTTCTTGGCCACATGATCTCGAATGAAATGATGCTTGACTTCAATGTGCTTAGCATGGCCGTGATCACCCTTGTTGAGAGCCATATTGATAGCACTTTCGCTATCACAATAGAGAGGTACTTGCCCATAAGATAATCCATAGTCCAATAGGGTTTGCTTCATGTATAAAAGTTGAGCACAACAAGCACCGGCCGCCAAATATTCCGCCTCCGCCGTAGAGATAGCCACACAATTTTGTTTCTTGGAACTCCAGGAGATGAGTGATTGTCCAAGAAATTGGCATCCACCGGAGGTACTCTTTCTACTCACTTTGCATCCGGCGAAGTCCGAGTCCGCATAGCCAACAAGTCCAAAGTCCGACCCTTTTGGATACCATAAGCCTATTATAGGAGTGTTCTTGACATACCTAAGAATTCTTTTCACGGCACTCATATGGGACTCCTTGGGGTTAGCTTGATAACGAGCACAAAGGCACACACTAAACATGATATCCGGTCTAGATGCGGTAAGGTAAAGAAGTGAACCAATCATAGAACGATAGAGTTTAGGATCCACCGGTATACCTTTTACATCCACATCAAGAGGGACACTTGTAGCCATAGGTGTGTCGTAGGACTTGGAGTCTTCCATGCCGAATCTCTTAAGAAGATCCCGAGTGTACTTCTCTTGGTAGATGAACGTGCCTTCCTTCATTTGCTTGACTTGAAAACCGAGGAAGACATGAAGTTCACCTATCATGGACATCTCAAACTCTTTCTTCATAAGAGCACGGAACTCATCATTATAGATTTCGTTAGTGGAGCCATAGATGATATCATCAACATAGATTTGACAAACAAAGAGATCATCACCAATATGCTTAGTAAAGAGAGTGTTGTCGATACTACCGATCTTGTAGCCCTTGGTGATGAGATGATCTCGAAGTCGTTCATACCATGCTCTTGGTGCTTGTTTGAGTCCGTAGAGAGCCTTCTTGAGCTTGTACACATGGTCCGGATGCTCGGGGTCCTCGAAGCCGGGAGGTTGCTCTACATAAACTTCTTCATTGATTAGTCCATTGAGAAATGCACTTTTCACATCCATTAGGTGAAGTTTAAAATCAAAATGAGAAGCATAAGCAAGAAGTGTTCTTATAGCCTCAAGACGAGCGACAGGGGCGAAAGTCTCGTCAAAATCGACGCCTTCAACTTGAGAGTAGCCCTTCGCCACAAGTCTTGCCTTGTTCCTCACGATTGCTCCCTTCTCATCTTGCTTGTTCTTGAAGACCCACTTAGCGCCAATGACATTGGATCGCTTGGGACGCTTCACCAACTTCCAAACATCATTCCTCTTGAAGTTGTTGAGCTCCTCTTGCATGGATAGCACCCACTTGTGATCTTTCAAGGCTTCCTCGATCGTCTTCGGCTCTAGGGTAGAGACAAAAGAGAAATTCTCAACAATGTTAGCTTCATCAACATAATTAGGTTTATATTGACTTCTCCTAGTCTTTAACCCTTGAGAAGGACTCCCAATGATGAGATCACGTGAATGATCCCGAGCAATGGGTTTGTGCTTCCTTGAAGGTTCTTGTCGAAGAGGAGGAGGAGCCGGCGAAGTATCTTGCGCATCTCTTGCGGCTTGCTCCCTAGAGATGTGAGTGTCTTGTTGTCGAAGAGGTGAACCCGAGCCATCATCTTGAGTTGAAGTAGATTGTGCTTGTTCTTGATTGCTCGGTGATGCTTGGCTCGTAGATGCATGAGGTAGACTTGATGACGCTTGTTGCGGTTCATTTGGAGTAGCGTGACTTGAAGATGCTTGTTGCGGTTCGCTTGATGGAGCTTGACTCGAAGATGCTTGTTGCGGATCACTTGAAGGTGCTTGATGTTGTTCACTTGAGGGAGAGCTTGGATTCTCTTGAGATGTGCTCGTAGAAGGTCCACTTGATGAAGTTGTTGGAGGAGGTGTCGGAGGTTCATCTTCACGAGGAATAACTTCACCAATAGGCATGTTCTCCAAAGCTTCCTCCACAGGTTCATCACCTACAATATGAGAAGAAGGAGGGTCTTCTTGAGACCCGTGAGACTCATCAAATTGCACATCATAGGTTTCTTCAACAAAGCCGGTAGAGGTGTTGTAAACCCGATAAGCTTTGGCCGAGCCCAAGTAACCGACAAGAATGCCCACGTCGGTCCTCTTCTCAAACTTGCCAAGTCTTTCCCTCTTCTTGTAGATGTAGCACTTGCAACCAAACACTCGGAAGTAGGCAACATTCGGTCTTCTCCCAACAATCACTTCATATGGAGTCTTGTTTAGCAACTTGTGAGGATAGATCCGGTTGGAGGTGTAGCATGCCGTGTTGATAGCTTCCGCCCAAAACTTCTCCGGAGTGTTGTACTCATCAAGCATAGCACGAGCAAGAGTGATAAGTGTCTTGTTCTTCCTCTCAACAACACCATTTTGTTGAGGAGTGTATGTAGCCGAGAACTCGTGCTTTATGCCAATCTCATCACAATAGTCTTCAATGATAGAGTTTTTGAACTCCGTCCCATTGTCACTCCGAATCTTCTTGATGTGATGCCCATACTCATTTTGTACTCTTCTAGCAAACTTCTTGAATATCCCAATTGCTTGTGCCTTGTTCTCAAGAAAGAATACCCAAGTATATCTTGAGTAGTCGTCCACTACCACCAAGCAATAGAGATTTCCACCAATGCTCACATAAGTTGTAGGCCCGAAAAGATCAATGTGTAGGAGCTCAAGAGGTCTTGAAGTTGACAAGAAATTCTTGGATGGATGAGGTGAAGCCACTTGCTTTCCGGCTTGGCATGTACTACATAGCTTGTCCTTCTCAAAGGTGACATCCTTGACTCCTCTCACTAGCTTGTTCTTCATTACATGCTTGAGTTGACCCATACCAATGTGAGCAAGCCTTCGATGCCATAGCCAACCTAGAGCGGACTTAGTGAAGAGACAAGTGCTAGGGGCAACAATGTTAGTCTCAAAATCAACAACATATAGATTATTATGACGAAAGCCCTTGATAGTGAGACCCATAGCATCATTATGAAGAACCACCCCATTAGCATCAAAGTTACAAGAAAAGCCAAGATCACATATTTGAGCAACGGATAGAAGATTGAAGTTTAGGGACTCAACAAGCAATACATTAGAGATAGAGAGGTCATTTGAGATAGCCACCTTACCAAGACCTCTCACCTTGTGCTTGGAGTTGTCCCCAAATGTGACCTTGTCATGATCTTCATTTTCTTCCAAGTTGGTGAAGATGGATGAAGTACCGGTCATGTGTTGAGTGCACCCACTATCCAACACCCAATGTTTGCCACCAATCTTGTAGTTCACCTTGGAAGTAGCCATCAAGCAAAGAGGAGTGTTAGTATCATGAGAATCAATTGACATATCATTTACCTCTTGCTTGCTCTTGATGTAGGCCATAGGAACTCCATTGAGAAAGTCCAAGTCCAATGCATCCAAGGCATCAATCATTGTCTTGGTGACTCCATTGTGTCTCCACATGGTCCGATCAACACCCATGTGTGTGACATGAGTTCCAAGTTGAAGACCTTGAAACCTTCCCACTTCTCCACTAGCATTGAAGTACTCAAGAATGTTGTAGATTTGATTCTCATAGGATAGTGCCATCAAGATCATGTCCTTGAGAGTCATACCACTAATATCATCATTTAGATCATTTAGAATGTGGACCTTCCTATTGTATGGTAGCATAGAGATCACCGTGTGAATAGCGTGTTCATCACTAATTTTGTTTTCTCCTTCAAAAGAGTTCACTCTAGCCACCAAAACAAGAAGTCTCTTCCAACAATCAAGCCAAGTCTCCCCATCTTCCCTATAGAACACATCATACATGTCGAAGAGGTGATAGTGAGGCCGATCGGCAAGATCCGGCTCATACAAGTTGTAGTAGTCTTCAAAAAGGGATGGCAAGACTTCACTCTTCATGTGATATTCCTTGATAGGCTCCGGCTCATCATCACTAGCACTTGAATAGTCATCATCACAATAGAAGACGGGAACTCTATCATCTTCTTCTTCTTCCTCATCATCACTTGGGGTCTTGAATGTGTTAGAGAGCAAAGAACGAGCCCTTCTTCTTGTGACAATCTCGATGACTTGCTCAATTGAATATGACTCAAGCTCAAAGCTCTCAAACTCAATGTGATCACCATACTTGTCCTTTGGAAGAGCATCAAGAAACCTTCTAAGACCTTGACCCTTAGTGACTATCCAAAGCTTGTTCTCATTTATTCTCTTGATGAGTGAATCCATCCGAAGAGCAAACTCAACAAGATCTTCATTCGGCTTCATTGAGATGTGGTCCAACTCATCACATAGCTTCATATATCCATCCTCTTGATCCCGAGAAGAACAGCCTTCACCAACACGAGATGATGATTGAGCTTGAGTAGAGGTTGAGCTTCAATGCGTTGATCTTCACTTGCATGAGAGATATCCTTGCCCTTCTTGATATCCTCCTCAAGAGAGGAGAGAATAGCAACCACCTCATCGTAGGGCATGTTCACAAACTCATCCACTCGAGCAAAAGCAAGAATACCAAACCGCGAGAGTGGTAGAGATCGGATAAGCTTCTTCACAACATGCTTGTGCATAATAGATGGATAGCCTGGTGACATGAGTTTCCTAGCAAGAACATACAAGCGAGATGCGAAGTTAGTGATATCCTCATTATCATTCAAAACAAGCTCATCATACTCATCACGCACACCATAGTAAGAAATGTCATTAAGCACACAATCATAAGGCTCAATCAAGGTAGAGGCGATGGAAGTGTTAGAAACGTCATCATGAGTGGACTCTATTTTCCCACACGCAATCTCGGTCACGACTCAAGGCGGTAAAGCCCTAATAATGAGCACTTGGCTCTGATACCACTTGTAAGGATCGTGTGACCGAGAGGGGGGGTGAATCGGTCCACTCTAGAAGCTATTTCCAAACACTTACACCCAAGTAACTCCTAGCGAGTAGTTCTAGTAACAAGGTAAAGCACACTAAGGAGTATCCTTAACCTATTTAGCTAGTGCATATAGATAACACAATCACACAACACTAGCAACCTAGCACAAGATAGATAGATAGCGGAAGACTTAAGCTAGGCAAGGTAAGGTAACAAGATAACTAGAGACAAGGCAACCAAGATACTAGGCACACTAAGTAGAGTCCTTAAAGCTACTAGATAGGCTATAACAAGTAAGCACACGAGCAAGGCAATCAAGCAAACCTAGTGAAGCTAGTAGGTACCAAGGTAAACATACAAGCAAGATAAGAGCACAACTCAAGTACTACAAGCAATCATATGAAGTGCGATAAGTAAATGCGAGTAGTAAAAGAGAAGGGATAGAGAATGCTCATGATGTTTTCCCGTGGTCTCGGAAGGATGGCGCCTTCCCCTACTCCACGTTGGGTCACTCCCGCCGGAGTCTCGACCCCGTCCCTCCGCTCGATGGCGATCCCTCCTAGAGCACACTTCACCCTCCGAGTGAAGTCGCGGGCACGTCCCGCCGGGCTCGATCCCGGGTACTCTTCCGGAGGTAAGGCTCCGCACTTGATGCGTGCCAAAGGGCGCTCCACTAGTGATGCTTCTTTCGCACGGGAAGCTCTAAGACCGTGTACAAACTTGTGTCGACTTCCACAATCTCCTTGGACAGCTCAACACCGACGCCTAACCGGTCTAGGCCTTGCCATAGACCAAGAGTAACAGCCCTAGATGACTCTCTCAAGCCCACACTAGCCTAGAGATCAAAGGATGCAACTTGCTACTCTCTCAAGCACTAGGATCACTCCAAATCCTTCTCAAGTGCTTCACACTTCTTCCTCTTGGCTTCTTGGCAGCACCTCCCCTCTTTCCTGGGTCCAAGAGCACCTCAAAGAGGTAAACAACCGACTATATATAGGCCTCCAACCTCAAACTAGCCGTTGTCCAAAAGTGCCCAGTCTGCGTGATGACCGTACAGTAGACCGTACTGTCCGGTCTCCATCTGACCGTACTGTTCGGTCTTCACCAGACCGGCATCCAGGGAGTGCTGCAACTCATCTCAGACCAGACCGTATTGTACGGTCCCTAGGACCGTACTGTCCGGTCTCCATTCTTCTTCAGCCAACAGAAACTTCTCCTTCTCTGTTGCTCTTCGCCTGTAAGACCGTACTGTCCGGTCCTCGACCGTATTGTACGGTCAAACTGTCCGGTCTTCATTCTTCGACTTCCAGAAACTTCAGCTTCTCTGTCTGGAAAACCCAATAGAGACCGTACTGTCCGGTCCCTAGGACCGTACTGTCCGGTCATCTGTCCGGTCTCTATTCTTCAACTTCCAGAAACTTGAGCTTCTCTGTCTGGATTTCCTCTGTAGACCGTATTGTACGGTCTCCTTGACCGTACTGTCCGGTCTCTTCTGCCTTCGCAGCTTCGATCTTCTTCTTGATCTTCTTCTTCAACACTTGATCTTTTTGGTTCCTTCAACTCTCTTCTGCCACCCTAGCCCCTGAGAGACTCACCATGCATCCAATGATCTCTATAACTAGTGTGTACTAAGAGAACCACCTCGAACCCTCTTGATAGTCCGGTTTTTCCTATGGACTCAAGCTAACATCTAACCAAGCAACACCCGCTTGGATCTAGCATGTCCTTAGCCTTGATCCATGTCTTCTCCGCGACTCCATCAAGTCCGTTCTTGTGTAGATGAAGGCAACCAATCATCCTTGTCAATTAAGTTCATGGTGTGTTGGCGTTCACCACCAACGGACGGAGCTTTCTTCATATGTGACCTATAAGATCTCACAAAGAGTGTTAGTCACATTCATGGTTCTCATCCTATCACCAAAACATTCATACCTTGGGGTTTCCCTAGCTCCAATGGTCATGAAGCTTACAACCGAAGATCTTACTCGCAATGCAAGTCCAATCCGCGCTAGATTTGAAGTGATCCAGAATTGCCTTCCAAGGGACTTGAGAGTTGCACTCCACCCAGTGGCATACATGGAGTTTCGGCGTCTTGACTACGAACAAGCTTAAGAAAATGTCAACCGCCGATCCCATCAACGTCAACTCGTCTTGGCAGCAGAGAAAGCTCTTGAGCTCTCACAGCAAGAATTGGAGAAATACAACTCCATGAAGAAGCAGCTAACAGAAGAGGAGAATCGGCTGACTCAGTTGAAGAAAGAAGCCGAAGACTTGAGAGCAGCTCTGCAGGCTAAGGAACAAGAAGTATCGGCATCGGCAGAAACCATTGCCAAGATCAATGCCTCCATGCTTCAACAAAAAGATTCGCTCAATGCCTCCATTGAAGCTTCACAACGCGCCTGGGCATCCGTGCCTGCAGAGATTGAGTCTGATGACAATGACAACTATGTCTTGGCCGAGATTGATCAGCTTCGCATACATGCACTAGATGTACTCCGTGATTATCTGTATCCTCGTAGCGCATGAACTTGTAATCATCAAACAATGTCTTCCAATCTCTGTAATATATATATTCCTTTTATATATTTTCCCTAAGGGCGATACCATTAGCATCGGCCATCTTAAAGGCGACGCTCTTAACGTCGGCTCCGACAAAACTCAACCGAACACTTTAAAGATCTACCAATAAGGTAATATACTTTAAGTACTTTGCATTAAGCGCTCGGCTGAATTCCAATCTCTTTCGTCGATCGGCTGATTATCGATTGCATCGTTCTTCACTTCCATCAACCGATCAACATCCGTATCTGATAACTGCTACAGCAACCGTGGAGTTGCCGATCCTTCAGTGATGCAAACACCTTCATCGGTAACATCCAGTGCTTCACCTTCCCAGTAAGTTCCTGACATGCACGGCAAGCTTTCAACCATCGTCGGCAAGAAGTCTGCAATAGCCACACTCACCGATTTGTCAGCCTGAATAGTTTCCACCTCATCGCCGATCCACTGGATAAGGAGCTGATGCATCGTAGATGGGATACAGCAATTAGCATGAATCCAATCCCTACCCAACAGTACGGCGTACGATCCTTTGCCTTCAATTACGAAGAACGTCGTCGGCAAAGTCTTGCTCCCGATAGTGACCTCGACATTGGTGACTCCTTTGACTTCAGAGCTTCTGTCCCCATAATCCCTCAACGTCATGTTGGTCTTGGTCAGCTTTTCAGGCAGTTTGCCGATTTTCCTGTATGTCGCCATCGGCAAAACATTGACAGCAGCACCACCATCGACCATCATCTTACTCATCGGCTTGCCATTGACGAAACCATTAAGGTATAGAGCCCTCAGATGGAGATGATCAACACCGGACGGCTTCTCAAACACTGCCTGCTGTGGACCCAATAACAACTCGGCAGAAGCTTCTTCTTCCGACTCATTAATGTCCAAAGAACTAAATTCTCGTGGCAGCATAAATACCATATTGACAGGAGCTTCAACTTCATGTACTTGAGATTTGACTTTTGGTCTCCATACCTTTTTTGACTTAGGCCCCTTGTCATGATCATCTTTCTGGTTCACTTCCTTGTTCAGCTCCCGGCAACGTGCCCTCTGTACTCTTCTCTTTTGAATCTTGGTAAAAATACCACTCGGACACCATTGGCCTTCTTCTGTGAACTCACCCTGATCATCTTCTTCCTGATCTTCAACTTGATTAACAGGACCAAGCCTCTCGTGCACAGAAACCCTTGATGCTGGTCTGCCTTCAAAGCGATCATGCTGTCTCCGCATAGGGACTCGGCTTGAAGTACCAACTTCTCTGTACAAATCCCCAGATCTTCTGCTACAACCTGGACAGCCTTCAATTGGTGGCAACTTCATACCTTGTTCCCAACAATACTGGAAGAAAGGACAGTTCCAGTGTGGATCGAAGTCATCATCACTAGTCCTCCTGTCTTCCCTCTCTCTTTTCCTTGAGTACTTGCCGATCAATCCAGCAGACCCACCGATCATGTTAACTGGAAAAGGATGCCCATCAATCTTCATCGGCTTTTGACCAGAGAATTTAATGCGATCACTCTCAATTGCCGATTGGATCTGTTGCCTGAACACCTTGCACTCATTGGTGTGATGAGAGGGAGTATTATGCCACTTGCACCACTTGATCTTCTTCAACTCCTCAGCTGGAGGCAACGTGTGATTAGGTGGGAGTTGAATAAGCTTCTCTTGTAGCAGCAAATCGAATATCTTGTCGGCTTTATTGATGTCGAAGTCATATTTCTTTTCTTCTGCCTTCTGCTTGACCCATGGACAGAGAACAGTCTTCTTATTCCTGGTCCACTCAGCAAGAGCAACTTCAGCTTCATCATCAGAATCAGAAGAATAATCAGCATAAGCCACCTGAAACTGTCTGCCACGTGTATTCTGAACACGCCCTTCATGAATCGACGCCTTCTGAAAGAGCTGTGCTAAGCCATCGACTTCCTGAGGTGCAAACTTATCTCTGATTTGAGGCAATAAACCCTGATAAGCAATCTCAGCCATTTGCCGATCCGTCAGATTCAGGTTATAGCACCTCCCACGGATGACTCTGAATCTCTGGACAAAATCGGCAACTGACTCTCCAGCCTTCTGACGAACAGCTGTCAAATCTGATATGCTCAACTCTGCCATGCCAGTGAAGAAATAAGAATGGAATTTCTTTTCCAAATCCCCCCAATTCCGCACGGATCCCGCAGGGAGGGAGGTGAACCATGAGAATGCCGATCCAGATAATGACAGAGGAAACAGACGGACCTTCAATGCATCTTGTGCCGATGCCTCTCCCAACTGTGCCAAATATCTGCTAATGTGCTCCACTGTGGATACATTGTCTTGCCCAGAAAACTTGCAGAACTCTGGCAGCTTGTAACGATGTGGCAGAGCAACTTGTTCCATCCACTCTGGATATGGACGTCGATACAAAAAACTCTGCTCCTTGGGCTTGAGGTCAAACTGCTCCTTCATGACTTCAGCCAGCCTGGCAACTATATCTTCTGATGAACTTTGCACTTGCCCCCCAGCCGTCTGAGATGGCTGCTGCGGTTGTGGCTGAACCTGAGCAGGTTGCTCCCTGGTGTAATGCTCACTGTAATCTGTCACTCTATGATAGCCTTGCGGTATCTCTTGGTTGAACAGTGCAGGATTGACATTGGGAGCCAAATGATATTTTGTCCGAGGAGTTTGACTCGTCCTTGGTTCATTAGCTGCACCGGCTACTTCCCTCTGCGTGGACATCGGCGCATCAATAAGACTTGGAGCCGATACCCGAGCTGCTCCTGCAGCCAAAGCTTGAGCACTTGGAGACCACAATTCTGGCGGCATGCCATATGGTTGCCTCTGTTGACCAGCAGCACTTGTCTCTTCTTGAGCTGTGGGTTGACCACTAGGAGGTGCAGGACGTGCTGGAGTAGCAGGTGGTAAAGTAAATGATGGCCCCATAAATCCAGAATCAAACTGCAAGGTCCCATCAGCAAATGCCTTGAGCATGTTGTACAGAGTGTTAACAAGCACCCCTGACTGGTTAATGAAAGCTTTGTGAACCGCAGTATTCACAACTTCATCCAACAGAGCTTGATCCGGCATCTTCGCAGCTTTGATTGTAGCCAACTCTTCTGCTCTCATCACCACTGGCGAAGCCAATACTGATGTAATCTTGCCGCGTGTCATCTTGATGGTCTCAAAGTACTTCACTTGGCAATCGTACAGATAACTCTGATATGCCTTTTTCTGATCCAAAGACATCTTCTCCCAAGCATTGAGCTCATTGTTGCCAGTGACTTCAGAAGAATCTTTATCATCTCGAACAAAAGGTGCAGGAATCATGATCTTGTTGCCCTTTGTATCAACGAGCAAAGTACCATCATCAGCAACAGCTTGAACGAACGCCATCTGCTTCTAAGAACTTGATCTGTCCCACCGGGCATGCCAAAAAGTGTGTTGACGGTAAAATGTGTGTTCTACCGCTCGCACACGTGGCCTGAGAGATTTGCTTCACTCTGTTCAGGACCAAAACTTGGAACGCGGTGAATTCCAGAGCGTGCCAGTCGATTTTCCCTGCAAATCGACAAAGACAAGAAGAGCGTGTAAAATTCCCGGACTATCGGCCCCGGACAGGCCGATGCGTAACCGCAGCCGATGTTAGTGAATAAAATATGAATAAAATAAGCACTCAGCTGTCGGCTGGCAACGAATCGACATGTCGCAACAGTAAATACTTGCGCGATAAATAAAGCAAGGCATGCGTCAGGATCGGCAATCGGCAAAGCATGCAATCGACAACATCTATCGGCAAGCAACACAGTAAGGTGAATCGACATTGACGAAAGAAGGCTCAGACATATACTTGAACGAATAAAAGCAATTTAAAGGCATGCAAGTATAGATCTGAACGTGGTAAACAATCGGCTAAACACCCCGAAAGAACGATTAAACCAATAATCACTAATTATACCCATAAACTGACAATCGCTTCACCGAGGACACGTCAACTAAGTGAAGTAGAACAGGACACGTCTAACTGTTCTACACGATCGGCAGGTACAAGTATAATCGGCAACTACCGGTCCCAGATACTCAGTAAATTAAATCTAACTCTTAGCAACTGTTTCGCCGAGGACACGTCAACTAAGCGAAGCAGACAGGACAAGTCAAACTGCCTACCCAATCACCAAGAGCAGATCTAATCGACAAAGCACCTTAACCGTGACTCGAATAACCAGATCAAACAGAAATCGACATCAGCAATCGACAACAAGGTCGCGGCGAGGACAAGTCAACTAACCGTGACAAAAAATTGGACCAGGTCTTAAACAATTCCATGCAGTCGATGCATAATGTAAATCCTAGATTGATCTAGATTACCGGATAACTAGCAGCCACATCAATCTCTAATATGGACAAGTCGACATACTAAAGATCGATGCGCTTACCTGACGAGATCCAGTCGAGCCGGAGCCCCGATGGACGCCGGTGACGAAAAAACCCGTCGAGAAATTGTGGCGATGCGCCGAAGAGTTGATTGTATTGATTGTTTTTTTTACAAGCACCTGGGTCTATATTTATACACCCTAGGCAAGAGTCCAATTTGGACTTAAACACGACCATTACTTGACCACGACTCGGTCAATCCTTTCTAACTCTAGAAAATAATTAAAAAAAAAAAGAACACACCATCCCACACGGGCGCGTGCGGCTTCGGGATTTTTATGATATCCTGCGGGCCACCACTTCGGCACGTAATCTTTTCCTACCCGTCGCGTACTCCATCTTCCACTGACAGCGGGCCCTAGTTCAAATTTTGGTGTCAACAAACTATTCATCTTGCGGACTTTGATCCTATGCTGGGTAATTTTCCTTCGCGTGTATCTTGGTTTGTTACAACCGATAACATCTCAGGTGCTACGACCCCTTAGGGTGTTACAATCTTACAGGTCGGAAAATGCACCACTAATAGTGCTATAAAAAATTTAACAAAAACATGGGTAGATATGTTGCAGGTTTGAGATCGAATGGATTCATATCAGAGTATTCAGATCCACAATTTGCTATGATTCACATGATAATGATTTGTCTCTCTTTGTTTTGCATCTCGTACAAGTTTCTGGTGTATCTCACATTTTACGTGATGGTAAATGATGACATGACGTATCTATCCATATTTATTGGATTTGTGTAAGAAATTTTATAGGTTAATTTTTTTTGTTTGGTGACACCTTACCTGCTTGTTACAACCATTTGATGCATCTTTTTGTTGTTAATGACCTAATTCATTGTTTATCTACAAATAGTGGAGCTCACGCATTAGGAATCCAGAAAGAAATTGCATTGTACTTACAAAGAACTGTGCCAACAACTCGTTGGCATCAATTTCAACGCGTCATATCAATATTTCAGTTATAGTAACATGAAAATTGTGTATGACAGTGAAGTTTATAGTTTAGTTTGTTGACCGATGCTCTGGACATGGTCTCAGTCAAGTACGTAAGTAATTGTCAAGCATCTTGGTCCTGGCAAGGTGGTGTCCACACTGATTAAAATAAGACTAGTAGTTGTTCACAGCGTCACCAATTATTCAGACTCAAAAATTACTGAGGAAGGTTACCTCATTCCTTGGTGGCAGATATTTATCAGAACTTCACAGTTTTTTGCCAGCCACAGGTAGCAAGGACGCGTGAGGTTGAGGCAGTTTTCATAACTTTTTGAAGATTTCAGTTACAGTCCATCAATATCCCTTGCGATCTAATAAGATTTAGGAATTATATACTCCAGACTACTTTGCTTTGCGTTATTTGGTTCATAAATACTACCTGCAATTTGCTGAATGTTACCCTGCTCTTTCAGCTGAAGATACACTCCAGCACAGCCACTTGGCAGCGATGGATATCATGACAGGAGCCTTGAGGACCCTACTCCGGAAGCTGGCTGTTCTGTTGGCAGACGAATACAAGCTGCAGAGAAGCCTCAGGGGCGAGATCATGCTCCTTGAGGCCGAGCTGGAGACTATGCAAGCTGTGCTCGAGAGGATTTCAGAGGCACCTGTAACGGACAACCAGGTGAAGGTCTGGGCGAGGGACGTGAGGGAGCTGTCCTATGACATCGAGGATAGCATCGACATATTCATGGTGCGCGTCCGCACCTGCCCATCTGCCAACCCTAATGGATTCAGAGGCTTCATGAATACGGCCATGAAGTTTTTAACAACAGCCAAGGTTCGTCACCAGATCGCCACCGACATCAAGGGCTTCAGGGCCCTTGTCAAGGAGGTAGCTAGGCGGCATGACAGGTACAAGATTGATACCGCAGCCCTTGCTGAAGAAAGCTCAACAAATTTTGACCCTCGGCTGCAGGGCATATACGAAGAATCAACAAGACTCGTTGGCCTCAGTCGCCCAATGGAAGAGTTAACTGATATGCTGCTGAAGGGGCAGGAGAGCATGTGCAAGCATCAGTTAACAGTGATACCCATCGTCGGTGTTGGTGGTCTGGGCAAGACAACGCTTGCAAATGTGATGTACCAACAACTTCGAGCACAATTTGACTGCCATGCTTTTGTATCTGTGTCCCTTAATCCTGATTTAAAGAGGATTCTAAGCAGCATACTCCGTCAAGTTACCAATCAAGGTTATACAAATATTGAGACGTGGGACGTTGTCGAGCTCATCAACAATATCAGACAATTTCTTCAGGACAAGAGGTACAATTATAATTGTTTCCTACCTGTCAGCCTGTGCTAGATTTATGTTAGACTTCTAATCCTGACAGCATAACTCGGTACTATATATCTCATTGGCTAAGCCCCATTTATTCATTCTGCCGAAGGCCCCTTTTTTGAGTAACAGATTTTCAGGCTCCGGAGATGGTGGGGTGCCCCCTTTCAACAACCCCTTTTTTTACTTCACATTTGTAAAGTAAGGGGTTGTTGAAAGAAAATAAAAAGAAAAGAAAACAGGAACAGTAAATTCTTATGATACTAAGCTAGCAATATATTAGTAAATTCGTTGAACAAAGTACCAACACTCAGGATCACATAACTATTTCATAATGTTTGTGCATGGCTTAAGTTGCCACACGTGACAGGCTCAACGATGAATCCCAAAAGCATGGGCAGGGTGGGAGGTTGGCAAGGGCATAGTCTCTGCCAACATCCACAGTGTCTAGCAAGCTGTTAGTGCACTCTGTGGCCTACCTTTCCCAGTTGGATGAAACTTTAGGGGGAATTGCTGTAGTACTGAAGTATGACAGTGAAAAATGCCAGTTTGGGACCTAGTTAATAACTGAATTTTAATTAAAAGGTATTTCACCTACTTTTATTCCACAGTTCATGACGATAGAAGTATCAGCAATCAAGTACTAATGGCAAATGACAGCAGATGTGCTTGTCCACCGAAAATATAAGCCCTTTTTTTAGGTTGATATATACTTGTTGAATGACCTTTCTCAGTAAATACTTAGACGTAGATGCAAACTAAGGCACAAGAAGATCCTCATGTGAGCACCCCATTGCAAATTCACATAATCTATTCTTCTTACCCGATTCATATGTAGTGGTAGTAACTAAATTTGATATTTCAGTTATCATTTAGCTTAATTTACTTACTTGCATTGTAACAAACTATCATAGGTACTTCATAATAATTGATGACATATGGAATAAGTCAGCTTGGGCCCAAATCAGATGTGCTTTAATTGATAACAACTGTGGTAGCAGAATAATCACAACGACTCGCGTACTTGCAGTTGCAACATCGTGTTGCTCTGGTGTTAATGGTACTATTTATAAACTAAAACATCTTTCTCATGAGGACTCAAAGAAGTTGTTCAACAAAAGAATATTTGGTTCTGAGGATGGTTATCATCCAGAATTGAAGGAAATATCGACGAAGATCTTAAAGAAATGTGAAGGGGTACCATTAGCCATAATCACTATAGCTAGTCTATTGGCTAATAAACCAAGGAATTATAATCTTTGGTACAGTGTGCATAATTCCATTGGTTCGGGACTTGAGAAATGCTCTGGTGTGGAGAACATGCGACAGATATTATCTATTAGTTACTATGATTTGCCCTCCCATCTAAAAGCTTGTATGTTGTATCTAAGTATCTTTCCAGAGGATCACAGTATATCAAAAGATCTGTTGGTACGGAGATGGATAGCTGAAGGATTAATCCAGGGAGATCATATGGATCGCATGCATCAACTCGGGGTACAGTACTTCAATGAGCTCATGAACAGAAGCCTGATTCAACCAGCACAAATTGATGATCATGGCATGGTGGGAGCTTGTTGTGTGCATGATATGGTTCTTGATCTCATCACGTCATTGTCAACCGAAGAAAATTTTGTGACAAACATTGATAGCCAGCATCCCATTTGTCAACCTAGAAAGATACGCCGGTTATACCTCCAGAGCTGTGAAGAGAACACCACACCTCAGGTTGCACTGAGGTTATCCCACGTGAGGTCACTTATTGTCTTCCCTCCTGCTACTAGCCTTATCCCGCCTCTTTCAGGCTTTAAAATTATACGAGTATTAGATTTCGAAGGCTGTCACGACCTGAAAAATAAACAAATTGATGGTATTGGTAACTTGGTTCATTTGAGGTATTTAGGACTCAAGAACACAAATATTTGTAAGGTACCAAAAGAAATTGGGAAGCTTCATTGTTTGCAGACATTGGAATTGAGGCACACAAGCGTAAGGGAATTGCCATCGACAATTGTTCGGTTAACACGGCTAATGCACCTGTACATTGACAAAGCAGTGAAGTTGCCAGATGGAATTGGAAAATTGGACTCTTTACAGCTGTTGTCATATGTTGGTGTCAGCATCTCTCCAAACTTCGCAAAAGAGCTGGGCCATCTGACAGAACTGAGAGTGCTCCACATAAGTTTGCTGGGTGATACTTGGCATAAAAGCTATGAGAAACCGTTCGTTAATTCTTTGCGCAACCTACAGAAAATTCACGAACTACATATCGATGTTAACGGAGAACTATCCGCAGATTTCATGTCAGATTTAGGATGGGTACCTCAACATCTCCATCGCTTTACGAGTGTAAATCTATCTAGATTGCCAAGGTGGATGAGTTGCTCACTCTTGAGCCTCTCATACCTATACATAAGGGTTAACAGACTGGGGCACGAGGATGTTCAAAATCTTGGGGCCTTGCCATTTCTGCATTACCTCCATCTTACTGTGGTCAAAGTCATAGCCGCCGAAGAAAGGTTATCCATAGGCATTTTTGATCATGCAAAGTTTCAGAGTCTTGCCGAGTTTAGGTTTGACAATGATGCATTGGGGGTCATGTTTGCACCAGGAGCAATGCCCAGGCTTGAAACAATTGAGGTAACATTCAGGGCATCGGAAACAAAGAATACTTGTGGTGATTTTGATCTGGGATTGCATAATCTCTCTTCTCTTAAGTATGTAACTGTGCGAATTCACTGCGGCGGTTCCAGCATTTGTGAGGTGGCTGCAGCTGATGCTGCTATGTGGAAGGCAATCGCCAAGAATCCCAACTGTCCTAAGCTTGACGTGATCAAATATTTTGAAGAAGAAATGATAGAGCTTGACGGGGGACTTCAGATTGACAAGGAAACAACAGAAGAGGAGGAGCAGGAGGAGGAGGTAATAATACTAAATTCAAATTTATCATCCTAAGCATTAGTGAAATTTTCATGAACATATTTAAGTGTCTTAGTCTGTCATGTTAATTTTTCTTCACGGGCACATCTCTCTGAAGACAATGCGTGATAAGGTCGGGCCATGGGGCGGAGACGGAGGACGAGCTCGTGATGTCAAGGTGGCACCCCACCGTCTCCGGAGCTTGAAAATCTGCTGTGGTGACATAATCGATGCGCTCGCTTTTTCGTATGAGGATAGACATGGGAAGGAGCACACGACGCCTCTGTGGGGCGGAGTTGGTGGTCGTGTCCAGACAGTGAGTGAACTGCAGAGCTCTCTAGATTCCGACAGGGAATATAAATCATGATCATTTTATTTGTTGTTGCAGATCCATCTTGGACCATCTGAGATTCTGACGGAGGTTTCTGGGACAACCGGCCCGTATGATAGCCTGTATGGTAGAATATCTGAAGCTGTAACAATGTAACATCACTTAGGCTCGTGACAAAGTACGCACCTATGGGCCCTGTGGCCAGCCGATGGGGAACCCTTTCCATACTCCATCCCGAAGAAACAGCAGCATTGTTGGCTTCCACGCACGCTCGGGGCAATACGTCAATGCCGTTGGTGTTTATTTCTCACCGATGGTCTCTGGATCATAGCTATTACAGCCACAAGGCAAGTATTTGTTTGTGACCATCTGTATGGATCGAAACTGTTTGTGGTCACTGGTCAGAACACAATAGTATGGTACGTTGTCCAAGCTGTTCTGGTGTGGCTTAGTACCTTTGAAGTGACATTGATTACTGGCAAGGAAACCATTCGCATTGCCATTTGTCGTGCTCTAATACACAGCACTAGGCTAACTACCCGCTCATTTGCGCGGCTAGTATTTTATTGTTTTTAAGAAAAATCTTAATGAAAACTAACAACGATGATACCTTTCTTTTCTCTTCTAATCCGAAATCGTATCAATCTAGTTAATCTATAGTGCCAAATCTCGAAGTCATCCAGAGGGGCTGGGTATGATTCCTTTCATTTATATCTCTATAAATGTTAAAATTGGGAGTTCTTTTTTCTTATCTTGCATTCCACGATTTTAGGATTTTCTAGTGTGTGCACTATGATGTTCCTGATTTTAGGAATATATGGCTACAGTTGTTATAAACATAAAGCAAAAAATGATAAATTAATATGAAATTTATTGAGTCGGCCTACATGCTTGCTTAATCGGTTATATTTTTTATTAACTAAGTTCGATCAATTGATTGAAGCATGTAATTACAGAGTTCTAGACTAAATGCATCTTATTATATATGACTATTGTTCACTCTCACTATATGATATTCCATATCTAGCGACAGCCCATTATTCAAGTGGCCAACAGTTTTGTTAGTCTTAATTACTTACAAGTGAGTGGCCAACATTTTTCCAAGTATAAAGCATATGTTCCCAATAGTTTTTTGTCAATTATCAACAATGTCATCCCCAACAAATTAAGCCATTACCCATAGTAATTAGAGCTAGCTAATTATAAGTACTAAAAGCAATGTGGCCACATGCAAACAAATTGTATCGGGAAAGATTATTTCTCTTGTAGTGTCTAGAACTATGTCGTCCCAATATCCCAGTTTCTATGCATATAGATAGATATCAACATGGAGTAGCATAAAGGAATAAATGATTCCCAGAAAGGAGAGCAAAACTAAACTTTTATCAGACGAATTTACGGAGCTTATATGGTTGTTTGACATATTGTTTCTTGGGCAGGGCACAACATGATTGACCATTCTGTTGTTTGACGTACGACCATACTCTCAAGCTGAATATATAATCTGTCATTCTACCAAGCAAGAAGCCCTGTTTTCCATGTAAACTTAAAATTCATAGGATGACTCAATGGCCTGGAGATAAGGTTTGATCGTTTTCTCTTCATGCATGACTTTGAACGTGGCTTCCTCCTAAAGATCAAATTCTAGGGATTATTATTCAAATCTTGAGGGGTGATCTGATCTGTGCAGCTGCTACATGTGAGGAATAGCTTAACCTCCTACTGAATTTGTTGCAGGCTTAGCTTGCACCATCCCTAACTCTCCTGTCGTGTGAGCTCTGAATGATCGCAAGGTCCTCTAAACTGTAGTCCTTGCTCATACATAAATCTGAGAGAGGTTTAGGTCGAACCACCCCTAAATATTGACAACGAATTAATCCATCCAGTACGAACCTAAACCTTACCAGTTTGGTTGGGTTTCTGAACCCGTCGACCCTGCCGCTCGCATGCTCCAAGCCCCTCCGCATCACTTCGTGGGGCATGCAAATTAACTTGATGCGCAGAGCAGTTCAAATCTTGAACCTCATTCTACTCCGACAGCGCACAGGGTCAGCAACAGGGGTGCTCCGTTCTGCACCCTTGCAGATATTTTTTTGCCGCAGTCCATCTTTATCGTCAGGGTGTAAAGCCAGAGATGGTTCTTCTTTAGTTTCATGGCATCTCATCATTATAGAAGAAGTCTCACGTGGGATTGGTGGAAAGGGGATAAATTAGCATATGTTTGCATACGTGAGATCTATAAGAGGATTTTAGGTAACATTTTTCATAATGACAGTGGTGGGTAATTTTCTCTTCTTATTTTCTCGTATTAACGTGGTAATTTCTAGGCCTCGAGAGCAAACATAGAGGCTTCTTTTTTTGATCAATTATATATATATATATATATATATAATATATTAGCAACAGGCCTCACACGATCAGTCGGATGCACGGGTCGGAAACAAAGAATACCTGTTGGTGATTTTGATCTCGGGTTGTAGAATCTCTCGTCTCAAGGGCAAGTACAAAGGTGTTGTATTATAGTCCGTCTCATAATCTTCCGACGGCTTCATCAGACTACTTGTACAATAGGTGATTGTTTTAGTTGTCTCGTAGTAATTGCATCTTTCCTAAATTAATGGGTGAGAAAAAGAATATTTATAAGTTGCATGGCAACTATAAGTCGTACAATGATGTGTAAGCCGTCTCATACTCCTAAATTTTAGCGCATGAGGTGGTTGCTTCGCGAAACAACCACCTCTTTCTCTCACCACCCTCCCTCTCTTCCACCTCATCAAAAATTCTATATAAAGTTGCATGAGACGGGCTATGAGACTGCTTACGTGTAGCATTGTGTTTCGCGAAGCAACCACATCATGCGCTAGAATTTAGGAGTATGAGACGGCTTACATACCATTGTACGAGTGGTAGTTGCCATGTAACTCATAAATATTCCTTGCCTACCCATAAATTAAGGAAAAATACAATTACTATGAGACAACTAAAACAATCACCCATTGTATAAGTGGTCTGACGAAACCATCTGAAGATTATGAGACAGACTATAAGACAACACCTTTGTACTTGCCCTAAGTACTCCTTCACTCCTTCCGTTTTTAGATTGTTTGGCGAGTGTAGTTGAAGCACAAGAGGTTTCGGCGGATTAAATAGGCGTGGGGTGCATGGGGCGATGGGTGTTCGATATTTAGGCTGGAGATGGAGCCGCAGCCGCGCGGTTTGAGCAGTGCCTCAGGCTGAGTCGGACTCCGTCAGAGAAGTTCTCGTTTTTTTTTTTAGGGGAAGTTCTCGGCTTTTAATTGGCACGGCACCCCATCCTCACAGTGCCAAAGTGTTGCCGCCATCCGGTTGTCTGCCGCCATGGAGCGAAGTCTAACAACACTGAAGTTCGAGATCTCACGCGTGAAGGAGAGCACGACACCCAGGCTATCAACACGGACACTGGCTAGAGCATTTTTTATGATAGAACTCTGTTTTCTCCTTTTTGGCACGATCTCCCTCCTCCTTTGCACTAGATTAAGCATTGAGACCGGCCTGTTGGCTACTCAGCAGGGTCTTGTTTTTCCTTCGTTGTCTTTAGTTGGCGTCAGTTTTTCTGCTGTCCTTTATGATGTTGGAACTTTGTGATACTACTTCTTTCTATTGCTTAACGCAAAGACACAGCACACGTCAATTTTTCCAAAACAAAAAAGAAGAGCACGACACTGAGGTTTCCTTTGGATGAGCGGGGCAGTCCCCTGCACAACTCGCGCCCTGGATACCAAGGATTGCAATCCAGCGGTAAACCAGAACGGTTTTCGAGAAACCGGAAAACCCGGTCCGGTCCGGACCCGAGAATCCGGTTTTTGAATTTAAAATTCAAAAAAAATTGAACATTTGAAAAAAATTGAAACAAAAATATGTAAAAAAAACTAGATGAAAGTTACAGCGCGACGGTGGGACAAGAACACAAAAATTCAATCGTTTGATAAGTCAAAAAAATCATGCAAGTTTTCTAGGTAGAAAAATTCAAACTAGCAACCTTCCTCAATTTTTTTTACAGAGCAAACGATCACATCTTTGTGTTGTTGTTGCACCATTAGACTGCAAATTGCATCTAGTTTTTTGACATATTTTTTGTTTCATATTTTTCAAATTTTCAATTTTTTTGCATTTGTTTCCTTTTTTTCTCTTTAAACCGGTTTACCTGAAATTTCGGTGATTTTTTATTCAAATTCTGTCTTTCGAAGTTTGATCCGGTTTCTGACCGGTTTTTCCTGTTTTCTGGTAAACTCGACGTTTCGATGGGAGCTAGTTTCACTGAGAAGAACGGTATTGGAAACCTTGCTGGATACGCGTTCCCCTCGTGGGTTCTGCTCCACTTGACTTGGGAGCTCGGGGCTCACTGCCCACGGAAAGCCCCGAATAATTTGAATAATTGCTGGACAGGTTAGAAAAATTAAAAACTATTTTGAAAAATTCGCAGATATCCAGAACAAATTCAGTAGCATCAATATTCTAGTAATTTTCACATGATAAAAAAATCGCATGATACAAAATTGATCTTAAAAAGGAAAAAGAAAATTATCGTGTACCCCAATTTTTACAAAAGAGAATATATGATATTTCAGCCTCCGCTTACAAAAGAGATGCACGTAGCTCCCCATTCCATATTGCACGTAGGCACTGGAATGCAAACATCACCCTTGCTAGTAGAGTAGTCCATGTCCTGAAATTCCGTAACGTGGGAACTTAGAAAGAAACTCAAAATCTCAATTCCATTTTGTATGGATTCTACACCCGCTTCTGTAAAAGAATTGCCAAACAGAGGGTCATAGCTTATGAGTACTTGCCTGGTCGCCGTAATAGCTATGTTCGAGATATCATGGGTGAGAAATAAACACCAATAGCATCAACGTATTGCCCTGAGCGTGCGTGGAAGCCAACAATGCTGCTGTTTCTTTGGGATGGAGTACGGAAATGGTTCCCCCTCGGCACTCCATAGGGCCCGTAGGTGCGTACGTTTGTTATGAGCCTAAGTGATGTTACAACTTCAGATATTGTACCATTCGCGCGCTATCATATAGGCCCGTTGTCCCACAGACCTCTATCAGGATCTCCGATGGACCAAGATGGATCTGCAACAAAAATATACTGCTCACGACTATATTTCTGATCGGAACCTATAGTGCTCTGCAGTTCGCTTACCGTCTGGACACGACCACCAACTCCGCCCCACAGAGGTGTCTTGTGCTGCTTCCCATGTCTATCATCATATGAAAACGCGAACGCATCGATTATATCGCCGCAGCAGATTTTCAGGCTCCGAAGTCGGTGGGGTGCAACCTTGATGTCACGGGCTCGTCCTCCGTCTCCGCCCCATGGCCCTACCTTATCAGGGCATTGTCTGCGTACCAGATAGACATACCGGTGAAGAACAATTAACACAACAGACTAAGACACTTGAATATGTTCTTGATGAAAATTTCACTCATGCAGGCATGCTTAGGATGATAATTTTGAATTTAATTAATCTCACCTCCTGCTGCTGTTCCTCCTCTTCTGTTGTTTCATCGTTGAGCAGAAGTTCCCCGTCCTGCTCTATCATTTCATCTTCAAAGTATTTGATCACGCCAAGCTTAGGACAGTTGGGATTCATAAAAATTGCCTTCCACATAGCAGCATCGGCTGCAGCTACCTCAGAAATGCTGGAGCCGCTGCAGTCAATTCGCACAGTTACATACTTGAGAGAAGAGAGATTCTGCAGCCCCAAATCAAAATCACCATAAGTATTCTTTGCTTCTGAGGCCCTGAATATGACTCAATTGTTTCAAGCCTGGGCATAGCTCCTTGTGCAAACACGAGCCCCAGTGCATCATTGTGAAACCTAAACTCACCAAGACTCTGAAACTTTGCATGATCAATAACGCATATGGACAACCTTTCTTCAGCGGTTATGACTTGGACCACACTAAGATAAAGGTAATGCAGAAATGGCATGGCCCCAAGATTTTGGACATCCTCATGTCCCGGTCTGTTTACATTTTTTATGTACAAGTATGTGAGGCACAAAAGTGAGGAACTGATCCACCGTGGAAATCTAGACAAAGTTACACCTGTAAAACGACAGAGGTGTTGAGGGACCCATCCTATATCTGCCATGAACTCGGTGGACAGTACTCCATTAACATCAATGTCTAGTTCGCAAACTTTCCGTAGGTTACACAAAGAATTAACCAACGGTTTCTCATAGCTTTTATCCCAAGTATCACCCGACAAAAATATTTGGAGCACTCTCAGTTCCGTCAGACGGCCTAGCTCTTTCGTGAAGTTTGGAGAGATGCTGACACCAACAAATGACAACACCTGCAAAGAGTCCAATTTTCCAAATCCATCTGGCAATTTCACTGCTCTGTCAGTACAGGTGCATTAGCTGTGTTAGCTGAACAATTGTTGATGGCAGTTCCCTTATGCTTGTGTGCCTCAAGTCCAATGTCTGCAAACAATGAAGCTTCCCAATTTCTTTTGGTGCATTAGTAATATTTGTGTTCTTGAGTCCTAAATACTTCAAATGAACCAAGTTACCAATACCATCTAATTGATGTTTTTTCAGGTCGCGACAACCTTCGAAATCTAATACTCGCAGAATATGAAAGCATGAAAGAGGTGGGATCAGGCTAGTTGCTGGAGGAAAGACAACAAGTGACCTCACGTGGGACAAGCTCATTGTAAACTGAGGTGTGATGTTCTCTTCACTGCTCTGGAGTGCTAACCGGCGTATCTTTCTAGATTGACAAACAGAACGTTGACTATCTATGTTTGTCGCAAAATTTCCTTCTGTTGACAAGGATAGGATGAGATCAAGGACCATATCATGCACACAACAAGCTTCTACCCTGCCATGATCACCAATTTGTCCTGGTTGAATCATGCTTCTGTTGATGAGTTCATTGAAGTAATATACCCCGAGCTGATGCATACGATCCATATAATCTCCCTGAATTAATCCTGCAGCTATCCATCTCCGAATCAACAGATCTTTCGATATATTATGATCCTCTGGCAAGATACTAATATACAACATGCAAGCTTGTAGATGGGAGGGCAAATCATAATAACTAGTAGATAATATCTGCCGCATGGTCTCCACACTAGAGCTTCTCTCAAGTCCTGAGCCAATGGAATTGTGCACATTGTACCAAACATTATAGTTCCTTGGTTTATTAGCTAATAAACTAGATATAGTGATTATGGCCAGTGGTACCCCATTAATTTTCTTTAAGATCCTCTCTGATATTTCCTGCAACTCTGGATGACAATCATCCTCAGAACCAAATATTCTTCTGTTGAACAACTTCTTTGAGTTCTCATGAGAAAGATGCTTTAGTTTATATTTAGTACCATAAACAGCCGAGCAACATGTTGTTGCAACTGCTTGTACGCGAGTTGTTGTGATTATTTTGCTACCACAGTTGTAAGTTGTTATCAATTAGTGCACATCTGATTTGGGCCCAAGCTGACTCATTCCATATGTCATCAATTATTATGAAGTACCTATGGTTTGGTTACAAAGAAAGTAAGTGCATAAGCAAAATGATAAAATATACCAAATGAAATCCGAGCAATAGAATAGATTATGTGAAATTACATGCGAGGCTCCGAAAGTGAAGCAATTTTTTTATGCCATATGAGGGGTCATATTGTGCCTTAGTTTATGTCTGCACCTAATAGAATTTTTGAAAAAAGGTCACTGAATAAGAATTAACCTAAATTGTGTCTTATACAATGGTTTTGATAAAATAATTTTTTATGCCGCTAACACATTTTGTGCTCTCCAGATGTACCATGTGCCGAAGGGTCAGCATTCTAATGCATATTCCGGAGCTTTTGGGAGTCTATAGAGAGGAGTGTTTGATAATTCATTGCTTGATTGATTGGTTACAAATTATTGTCGCGCCTCTATTTATAGTCAGCTCTAGCTAACCAGTTGATCTGATCCCTAATTAACCTAACTTGAGATCTAATAAAGGGCCACGCAGTATGGGCTACTACAGTTGCTGCGCACCGGGCTCGGCACGTCAATTTTTTAAGAGGGATGGGATCTAAGAGAAAATGGTAATGAAGGTGCCAATGCCAGAACAAAGGTGAAGGTGGCAGAACGAAGGTGCAAGTGATAGTGGCAGTACGGAAGTGCTTTAGGCATCAAGGAATCAAGGAAGTTATCTTTACTTTGATTGGATGAACGCGAGAGTGGCTTCCTCCTCCGAGAAAATATCACCTATTAGCAAAACAATACAAAATGTTGTTGTTCTTGATGTTAGCAATTGCTAATGATGTTAGTACATCGTCACTTGTTTTGTTCCATGCTTTACAGTTATTTTAATAAAGGAAAAAAATCCTTCAAATAAGCAAACAGAATAAAAATAGAGAGCGACAAATGCCGTCGGTGCCCAAATAATGACCGGCATGAGTGTAAGCTTCATGACCATTGGAGTTCGAAAACCCCAAAGTATGAATGTTTTGGTGATTGGGTGACCATATTGATGTGACTAACATTTCCATGTAGGATATTCAAATGGTCATGTCAAGGAAGCGTCGTCTCACAAACTCTATCTCTATCGACGACTTGGTGATTGGTTGCCTCGACAATTCGGATCGAGAACTTGATGGAGTCAAGTTTGAAGATGGATCAAGACTAAGGACATGATAGATCCAAGCAAGTGTTGGCTTGGTATAGATGTTAGCTTGAGTTCATAGGAAATACCGGACTATCAAGAGGGATCGAATTGGTTCTCTTAGAGCACACTAGGTTAGAGATCATTTGGATGCATTGTGAGTCTCTTGAGGGCTAGGGTGGCTGAAGAGAAGAAGAGAAACCAAGAATGGAGAAGTTGGAAGCAAGGATCAAGAAGTGGATCAAGTTTTCAGCTTTTGCAGAAGAGACCGGATGGTACGGTCCTAGGGACCGTATGGTACGGTCTTCTTTGAAGATCCAGACAGAGAAGTGAAGCCTCGGGATGCTGAGAAAATGAAGACCGTAGCATTGACTGGACGGTACGGTCATGAGACCGTATGGTACGGTCATCAGAGGAGTTTCAGACAGAGAAGCTGAAGTTTCTGGAAGTGGAAGAAATGAAGAGCGGACTATCGACCGGACGGTACGGTCCTAGGGACCGGACGGTACGGTCTTCATTGACAGAGAAGAAGGAAATGGAAGAATGCCTGGAAATAGAGACCGGACGGTACGGTCAAAAAGGGACCGGACGGTACGGTTCATGGTACGGTCTCTAATTTTCCTGGGCACTTTTGAGCAACGGCTAGTTTTGGGTTGGTAGCCTATATATAGTTGGTTGCTCGCCCCTTGAGGGGTCTCTTGGCCATTGTTGGAGTGCAGGAAACTCAGAGGAAGCCAAGGGCAAGGGAGAGAAGCACTTGTGAAGGATTTGGAGTGATCCTAGTGCTTGAGAGAGTAGCAATTGCATCCACTTGATCTCAAGGCTAGTGTGAGCTTGAGAGAGTCATTTCGGTTTGTTACTCTTGATCTATGGCAAGGCCTAGACCGGTTAGGCATCGGTGTTGAGCTGTCCAAGGAGATTGTGGAAGACGACACAAGTTTGGACACGGTCTTGGAGCTTCCCGTGCGAAAGAAGCATCACAAGTGGAGCGCCCTTTTGCACGCATCAAGTGCAGAGCCTTACCTCCGGAGGAGTACCTGGGAGAGAGCCCGGCGGGACGTGCCCGCGACTTCACTCGGAGGGTGAAGTGTGCTCTAGGAGGGATCGTCATCGAGCGGAGGGACGGGGTCGAGACTCCGACGGGAGTGACCCAACGTGGAGTAGGAGAAGGCGCCATCCTTCCGAGACCACGGGAAAAATCATGAGCATTCCTATCTCTATCTCCTTTACTTACTAGCATTTACGCTTCCGCATTTACTTATATGCTAGTAGAATTGTTTGATAGGTTGTCTCTTGTTTACATAGTAGAATTGCTTGTTAGGGTGTTGCTCTATGCTAGACTAGATTGTGTGTGCGCATCGCTAGCTTCTTGGCATCACCATATCTAGTCTTACTAGCTTCACGCCTTAAGTACGTTTGGGAGAAATTATTGAGCCACCGATTCAACCCCCCCCCCCCTCTCGGTGCCCTTGATCCTTTCAAGTGGTATCAGAGCCTTGTTGCTCAAAAAGGGCTTAACCGTCTTGAGTAAGGATGCTGGGAGGAAGTGGACCACCCCCGTTCGATGGGACCGACTATGCCTATTGGAAGGCTCGCATGCAAGCTTATCTCGAGGCTCTCGATCCCCTCCATGGGAGGTGACAAGTTCCGGTGTCTCTCTAAGAACTCCCATTGGTACTCTTGATGTGAATGTTGCAAAGGCAAATGCTAAAGCTAAAAATGCCTTGTTTGAAGCAATCATTAAGGAGGTCTTTGCTCGAGTCAAGTCCGCGGGTATCGCTCATGAAGTGTGGACTCAAATCCAACAAGTTCATGAGGGTTTCTAGGATGTGAAAGAGGAAAGATACTATGTCCTTAAGGACAAATATGATGCCTTTACCATGTCTTCAAATGAGCTAATCAATGATACTTACTCTCGCTTGAATGTGCTTGTAGAGGATATCAACTCTCTTGGTGTGAAGGACAAGATTGATGATGGTGACCTTGTGCGGAAGATCATGAGGATTCTCCCAAGGGAGAAGTATGGAGCACTCATCACATGTCCCTTCAACACCGACATGCGAGACCTCACCACCCACAAGCTACTTGGGATGATCACCGCCTTCGAGAGCTACAACCTTGACAAGAAGCTTGATGAGAAGCCCTCCAAGAATCTTGCTTTTGCATCCGAGGGGTCAAGCAAGAAGAAGATGAAGAAGGTGATGACTCAAGATTCAAGTGATGAAAAAATTGAAGAAGATGATGAAGACTTGTTGCAAATCCATCCCAATGACCTAGCACTCCTCATGAAGAAAAGCAATTTTTTCAAGAGAAGGTTCATCAACAAGAAAGATGCCGAGTGCTACAATTGTGGGGAGAAATGTCACTTTGCCAAGGAATGCACGAAGCCAATCAAGAAGGGTAGGAAGAAGACTCAAGAGTCAAGCGATGATGAAGAAGAAGACCCTAGAAGCAAGTACAAGACAAGGAAGAGGTTTGTCAAGAAGGAAAGCTCTAGAGGCAAAGACAAGAGAAGATCATCTCGCAAGGGTCTCTTTGTTGGAGAGTGGGTCACGGATGATAATAGTGATGAAGAAGAAAGTGATGACTCATCCTCCAAGGGCAAAAAAATGGCCGGTATTGGTCTCACAAACATCTCCGAGACTCTACCTCCACCTCCTATTTGCTTGATGGCCAATGATGATGATAGTAGTGATGAGGATGAGAAGAGCGAGTCCGAGGAAGAGTTTGATGAGGAGGATAAGCCCACCTATGAGGAACTCTTAGATAGCATTCTCCTAACCGGCAAGATGCTCAAGAAAAAGGACAAGACCATTGCTAGGTTGGAGAAGGAACATGAAGTGGCCGCTTTCCGAGTTCGTCAACTTGAAGATGAACTTAGGGACTTATTCATCTCACACAAGGCTCTAGATGTGGACTATGACAAGCTTGAAGAGGACCACATGAAGCTCAAGGAGAAGTCCAAGTTACTAGAGGATGAGCTCAAGTACCTTTCCACTTCTCTCATAACCTTGGATGACAGCTATGACAAGCTCAAGGTTGATCACAAAAGGCTCAACGAGAAGTTCAAGGTTCTTGAGGAAGAACATCAATCCAACCTCGAAAAGAGTAACACTTCTTCTTCTAGTTCATCTATTTCCGATTCTTCATATATTACTTGTGATGGACTAACTCCCTCTCTTGAGAGCATCTCTCTTGATGAGAAAATCTTGAAGGAATATCATCAACTCAAGGAGGAGAGAGCTTCGGTGATAGACGGCTTTGAAAGGCTCACAAGGGGAAGGACCATTCATAAGGAGATACTTGGTCGCAACCTTGTGAACAACTCCGTGCACAAGGGACTTGGCTCCTACCCCGCCGCATCAACCTCATCGGCAAGGACGACAACATTCCCCCTTGGGTGGTACCTCTCATGGCGGACGACTACTATTGTGAGAAGTGTTGCCGTGACGGGCACACTAGCAAGAATTGTCCCAAGGTGAGAAGTTCTAAAGTTGTGCCTAACGCTAACTTGTTCCATGAGAATACACACTACAAGCTCTTTAAGGACAAGCGGGGCAAAGTGAAGGCAAAAGCTCTTGGATCACCGGACAAGTGGAGGAAGACAAGAAGGATTTGGGTGCCCAAGTGCATTGTTGACCTTGAGAGGCCAACTAAGTGCGAGTGGGCTCCCATGAACAAGACCTAGAAGGGAAATGGTGGTGGACCGTGCGCCGCGACGTCAACTCATGAAAGTCCACCACAAGCAATAAGTGCTTCATCGACATATCTACTCTTCAAAGAGGTAACTTGTATCATAGTAGTTTTTTCTTTCTTGCATTGCTTGCATGGTAGCTAGGTACTCCTTTGTGAACTAGTATGTTTGCATCCATGCATATGTTAATAACTAAAAAGAAAAGAACAAAAAAATTAGTTCAATGTCAAACTTTCTCAAGATAGCTATGAGCATGAGGGATGCTTGAGTTGGTGGACCGATGGACTCAAGGCAAGGTTTGGCTCATAGTGAGTAAGCTTGAGAGAGGCTCAAACTTGACCTTGAGTAGGTTTCCTTTATGCGTTGTCTTAACTTTGCTTGCATATCACATGGCATGTTTATATTCCCCTTGCATTTGTATGATATGCTTGTCTCATGCATTGCATATAGGAAATCACAAAGGAGTGGTCACACTATGAGGAAGTGCTTCATTCACAATATGACCTCACATCTCATAGAAGTGTGACAAAAGAAAAGAATTGCGCTTCATGCCCATTGAGTCATGCTAAATGATCCTCAAGGTTAAATCTACTTGCACAGATCATAGGCAAAAGGCTCATACATACCCCTTCTTTGGTTTTATCTCTTTTGGCTCTTATTGGATGCTTCTTATTTGCCGATTGAAAAAAATTACTATAAGCCTATGCGCAACCTATATTGGTTTATTTTGAAAAGAGTGTTTGAGAGTTCCCCTTCTAGTCCATGTTTGGTGTTTATTTGGTTTTTGTGTGAGAAACTTGGACTTAGAAGGAAATTCTTTGAAAATCAGCTTTTTCGGACTAGACCGTACCATACGGTGTGCTTTTGCACGAGTTCTTTTAAACCCTGAGGCAGATGGAGACCGGACCATACGGTCCTGATGACTGTACCGTACGGTCTCTCTACGATCTCTTGGACCGTACCATACGGTCTGGTCAAGTTCATCGGGAGATCATCTCCAATCCGATCTGTTGATTCTGTTTTGATTAATCTCGGCCGTTGATTTGAATGTAACCTAATCTAAACGAGACGTTCCCCGGTCTACTGTGCATCTTCACCGAATCACAGCCGCCGCTCGCCGAGCTCCCGCCTCCACCTCGCCTTCCCGCGCGCGCGCACCACCAGCCGCCGTACACCTCGCCGACGAGCCAGCCGCCACCGTCAAGCCTCTCGCCGACGAGCTCCACTGCAGCCACGCACCACCACTCCACCGCGTCAGCGCCCGCGCCCTGCAACCCTAGCGCCAAGTCGCCACCGCGCCGCCGCGCCACCACCGAGCTCGCACGCTGTCGCACCTCGCCGGCTCCAAGGACGACGACGAGCCTTTCGCTGAGGAGTTTCTTCACTCGAGCACTCTTCGAGCCGCTGCTCCTCTCCTGTGCGCGTGACGAGTTTCTCCTCCACGGCACCTCAGCATCAGCACCACGACGATCGACGTCGTTTGTTTGCTCCGGTGAGCCTCTCCGTTTCCAGAATTGCACAGTGGCCCGATTCTTCGCCTATCTAGGGTTTGAGCCGATCGATTCCTTCGTTTAAAATCCCTAGAAAATCAATCTGAAAATCGAACCTTTATTGCGAAATTGATATGCATTGCTATCCATTTCTTCGCAATTTAGGTTACCATGTGTCATAGAGGTTGTACTTCATCTCTTATACCTACGACATTTTGGTCACTTTGTGTCGATATCGTCCATACCATATCATCTAGCTCGACACTTAGTGTATCTCCTCGATTGGTGGTACATTGAGTCTATTGCATATGATTTATGTACACTAGTTGATCCCCACTGATAATCGTCAATGCCGTAGTTCCCCATTGCATATTTGCCGGCATTGTGTCCTTCACCTCTGCGCTAGGACTTCATCTAGTTTTATGCGCTTACCTACGGTTCTTGCTTATAGATTATAGTAGGTTATTCTATACTCATATACTGTCACACCCGGTTTTAAGAACAAAACCGAATGCTCATCCATATGTGTGCCCAGGATCAAGTTTCACACATATAGGACAAAGTAAAGTAAAACAGATAACCAATGTCATAAATACAACGTATAAATTATTATAATAAATGTCACAAAGGACTAAAAGCATACAAACGCTAGTGGAAGACTCCATAACGCCACAGGCAATCGACCGGGGGCTCCACAAGCTTAAACTTCATCGTCGTCATCAAAGTACTCCCTCTTCATTCTCTGAGCAGCATTTCATATTTGTGGGGGAGATAGCAAGTGTGAGTACATGTCGTACTCCGCAAGTGGGGGAAAAGATGACATGCAAGTTTAATAGAAGAAAGGCTATAACATGGTTCATTTGCATAAATGCCAACTATAACATAAGACACAGTTTATAAAGCAACCCATATTACTAGGTGTGTTGAGACTACCCATCAATTAAATTAAGTAAATTAAACCAAACTCCACACAGGAGACAGTCCACAGAGGACAACGGTTCACACAGGACCGTGAGGGAAAAGATCACCAAGATACATACGATTCACCCAGAAACCACCCAACCAACCAACACCCACTAATCGTGCGAAAGGGCCATGCCGCTCGTAACCGTGAGCACGGCTTTCATGAAAGTTTTACACTCTGCAGAGGTGGCACCACTTTACCCACAAGATAGAGATTCCCGTAGAGCCATTCCACTTCCGAGGTAGATGACCGGGGTTTCTCTACTAGCCTTTACAAAGAATGCTCCCAACAATGCAACTCGCTCATTAAGGATCCACAGCCGTACATAAGTGTTGGTTCACAGAACCCACAGTTCACACAGGACCATGACTCAAGAGCCAACACCCTAGCTGCCCCCTCTGATGCCAGGCGGTTCCCAGGATCACAAAGCATCCCTTCCCCACTCTACCAATAGCGAGCACAAAATTAAGAACACCCTAATTATTTGGCTAGCCTACCCATTATCAGTCTTGTGATGGCACTGTTGTCATGGTTACACGTTCCACGAACCGGTCCTTAGCTGATCCGAGCAAGAACTATTCTCAAACCAAATGTTCACCGAGAACCATCCAAACCATCCCCTTGCTCAGACCCTAGCTTCCCATGTTGCTAAACAAATTAGCAGATTAACACTTAGTTGAAGTATACCATTAGTCAAGATTAACATGATAAGGTGATTGACTCAACAGCAAGGCTAAGCAACAACTACCCAAAGGCAACCACCATAAGCTAGGGTGACAAGGAATGATATGGAACAGGTAAAGTAGACACATAGGATTCAATATTAAACAAGCATGCATGTTTATAAAAGACACATTTAAAACATAGGTTCAGAATGGTCAAGGACACTTGCCTCAATCCCATGCTACTGCTCAGAGTCTTCATAGAGTCTTCAAAGTCCCGCTCTTGTTCTTGGTAGTTCTCGAACTGCGCGTTCTCTATTTAACGGCAACATGCAAAGCACACACATAGCACAAACAATAAGAAAACAGTACACCAACTGTAACAAATGACTATGAAAACTGTACTTAAATAGTACTCGTCGCTATGATCGCATGAGCGCAAGAATCGCTTAAAACGGAGTTAGGAGTAAAAAGTTATGCTAGTTTGAAGTTTTAGGGATTAAAACAGAAACCCAGAAACGTTTAAGGGTTAATTTGTAAATATAGAAAGATTTTGAGGACTTATTTGTAAATATGGAAAATTAAGGGCTAAAGTGTAAAAGTTAGGGACTAAAATATAATTTATATAAAACACAAGGTGTTTTCTGTAAAAGTACAAGGCTTAAACAGAATTTTACAAAAGACTGAGGGCTTGAATGCAAAATTGACATTTTCCAGAAGTTATTGAATTATTCTTCTACGGAAAAATCGGATTATTGCGCAAGCGTGATGTCAGGCTGACGCAGTAAAGAATAAACGAATTAAAGAAATTCGGAAAATCTTGTGGACTCGGTCCATGGCGCCGTGGACCACTCAGGGACCTCGGTCCACGGGTCCACCGTGGACCTGCCGGCCGGGGACGACAGGGCGCGGCGGCGCTTCGCCGGAGCTCGGCCGGAACGGCGGTGCGAAGCTCCAAACCTCGCCGCGGGAGCACGGGAGGCATGGGACGTCGTCGTGTGACCCACCTCGACGGTCGCGCGACGTCGAGGAAGTCGGGGAGGCGGTCGTCGACGGAGGAGAGAGACGGCAGACGGTCGGCGGCGTTGTACGGTTGCTTCGGGCGTCGAAACTCGTCGAGATCAGGCCGGAGAGGGGCGGTGCATCACGGTGGTGCTCGCGCGGGGTCGTCGTCGGCCGGGGCGGCGGCGTCGAGCGGCTACCTGAGCTCGGCGGCGGCGACAATGGCGGCGGTGAATGGGAGAAAAGAGGGCACGGAAGGCGGCGGCTTCGTTTTATAGGGCGACGTGCCCTAGGGTGTGGGCCCGGGTGCGCACGCCGAGGGAGGCGCACATGCCGATGCGGCTGGGGCGGCGGCGGAGGTGTACGGGCGGCGGCGGCCGTGGCGCTAGGGTTAGGCAGGGCCGGGAGGTAGCTGGGCCGGCTAGATGGGTCGCGCGCGAGCTGGGCCAGGCTAGGCTGCGCGGGAGGGCGAGCTGGGCCGAGGAAAGAAGGGAGGGAAGGCCCGAGCGGTAGAGAAAAAGAAGGAAAAAGGAAAAGCAAAGGAATGGGCCAAGAAGGAATCGGCCCACGCGGCTTAAAAAGGAATTTTCTTTTCTATTTACTTTACTGATTTTGAGAAGCTAAACTAAATCGAATTGCTACACGATTTTAAATTCCTGTTTGCACACAATAAAATCCTACATGCATTTATAATCAGCATGAATGCAACAAACACTTTATTAAATACTATATTAATTATTTTAATGTAGAAAATAATTTTATTAGCCTAAATAAATATGATAACACTCGAATATTAAAGGCAATGTTTTAAACTATTCCAAAAAGTTTTAAAATTTAGTGAAATTTTCTCACAAACCAAAATTTGAAATTTTGGGATGTGACATATACCCTGTCTATTCCTATCGTGCAGTGGCAGTGGTCAGTGGACAGTCGGGCAGTTGACAGCAGTACAGAGACAGTGGACGGATTTAGGGCCAAGCCCTTGATCCTATCTTTGGCAGTCAGCTTGTCAGTGGACGGGTTGGTGAGCCAAGCTCACTCGCCCTATCTTGTCTGCAGTCCAGTCAGCAGAGATGGCAGGAGACAGAGGCAGAGGCAGAGGCAGAGGTGACCGAGATAAGGGAAAGGCCAAGGCTGCAGATCCACCGCCGAAGAAGAAGCAGAGGACAGGAGATCCTGAGTGGGACCAGGCTCTCAGGGCAGCAGCAGTGGACCTACCCACTGGCAGAGACACAGGTTTCCGGATCAGGTACACAGCTGCAGGAGGACAGTGGGAGACAGCGAGGAGGCCTTCCAGGCAGAGAGTCACAGTGCAGTGGACTCCGTCCACCCGTGAGGTTGGTATGTTGAGGACCGCGTAGCAGCAGCCAGGGGCTGAGGAGGAGGAAAGTTCCTCCAGCTCCGGTGACGAACCTCCAGAGGTCACCGAGGCCGACAGGCAGAGGATGAGGGAGAGGTTCTGTGCACTCAGCAGGAGTGCCTCCCTCACAGAGGTTCTAGCTGAGGACGCTCTCAGGCTACCAGGTCCAGTGCTCAAGAAGTTCAGACGAGTGGCAGAGGAGACTTGGGTACCTGCTAAGAGAGACCCAGCAGCAGGGGGTCGGTTCTGGACCCTACTTCAGCAGATGATTGCAGCAGGGCTGAGGAGCAGACTACACACTGGAGGATCTAGGAAGTTCTTCATCACCCACCAGCACTGCAGTATAGAGGCTGCCACCAGAGGTGCCGGGACAGACTTCACTCAACACTTGTCCTATATCCCGGGCCTTGAGGAGATCATCACCACGCCTATGAGATGGGACTATGATATAGTGATGGACTTCTACGCTTCCTTGTGGATTGCTCCAGACCGTTCAGCTATCTGGTTCATGCTCAGAGGGCAGCCACACAGAGTGACGAGGGAGAACCTCGTGGAGGCACTTGAGACCATCCAGTACGAGATGAGGGTGTTTGAGCTTGCTCACCCAGGGATGGAGCCTCCCCACAGACCTCTTGGGGGCATTTCCCGATAGATGAGGATATGAGCATTGCCTTCCCTCCACCTCACCCGGAGAACTTCAGCCGAGCTCACACTAGACTCACACACGAGGGCAGAGTTCTCAGGAGTATACTGTGCAGGACCATAGTTCCCAGGAGTGGATACAAGGATCAGTTCTCTATCCTTGCACAGTGGATTGTCACGATGATGCTGAGGCACAGAGGATTTGACTTGGTAGATCTGATCTTGTGCCAGATGGAGGATGTCATTGCCGAGAGCATTGCTGCTAGACACTTGGCCTTCGGACCGCTGATTTGCTATATATTGAGGAGGCTACAGTTGTTGACTCAGGAGGAGTACGATCACCTGCCCAAGGTGACCACAGCTTACACACCCCTGCCAGCTACCGACAGACGGGTTGCTGCCCGGGAGTCAGCTTCACAGGGGAGTTCTTCACAGGGATAGGTGACACGGCTACCGAGACAGAGCAGCACATTCAGACAGGTAGTCAGATGGAGTCCATTCCTGAGGACGTGACTCCGGACTCTAGACCTTCAGCGTCTGCTACAGCTCCAGCTCAGACAGATTCTCTACTACGTGCAGAGCTTGCAGCGATCCGTAGAGAGGTCCAGAGTCAGAGAGAGGACAGAGACAGGGATCGGCAGATGTTGGACAGTGTCATACTTACTCAGAGGGAGATGGCTACTGGCTTGTCCTCGATGTTCACAGGCTTTGAGATGATTGCTCAAACACTACGTCTCTTTGGACAGGCAGTACCAGGTCTTCCGTCGTTCCCGTCTATCTCTTTCCCAGGTGTGCTGCCATCAGATACGATACAGTTTCAGCAGCAGCAGCAGCGTGCTCAGGCACAGGCAGGACAGTCAGCCGGCCAGGGACAGTACTTTAGCACCTTACTCACGGCTCCCAGCTCACCTGCTGGTGCACCTATGGTGGGACCGTCGACGTCCACGTTCGCTGGTTTGGCAAGAGGGCAGGCCCTTCACACCAGTACTTGTCTTCACCAGGCCTCTCCATAACACCGTCAGCACTTCTAGCTACTACAGCTCCGAGCTTCTCACCGCTACAGCTGACGTTCCGTTCTTTGTGTCACCACTGCCAGCTCGCACTCTAGACTTCGACACAGTAGCCCAGACTGCCTCCGTCCAGACAGACTCAGTACTGACAGCTACACAGGCAGAGTTGGTGTCTACTACAATGGAGACAGCAGCAGTGGAGCAGACAGAGCCTCCCAGGACTCCATCACCACCACCAGCTTTTGAGTACACAGACCCTCCTCCAGAGCAGCAGCAGCAGCAGCTACAGCAGAACACTACCTCAGCTTTAGAGCCCACAGTGACTACTTCTGCTGCACCACCTCCTCCAGCCTCCGACGCGTAGGACAGCAGTCTTTCTCTTTCTCTGTTCCTTTTTGGTCATTGGTGCCAAAGGGGGAGAGAGATCTTGTATAGGTCTAGGGGGAGTAGTGGAGTGATCATATGTCCAGGGGGAGTGTGAGAGAGCTTTTATCGAGGGGGAGTCCATTTGATCTTTGATTGTATATTCTTTTGGTACTTTGTGGTTCTTGTTGAGCTTGGATTTCTTTTGCTGGTGTTTAGCTCATCAAGAAAGCACTTGGTTTCGTTTCATACACTTGCTCGTTATCTATATATCATGTATATTGCTCTGAGTATGTGTATGCTAACCTGGATGCGCTTCTTTATATCTATCTTGCCAGGTTTCCTCTTTCTGTGATGATATGTGCACTCACTTGCTTTTGTAGGATTATCTTATAAACTTATCATCACAGAGTTGTGGTCATAGCTCTTGCTCTTATTCTATATATATATATCACCCATGTACTCTAACTCTATTTTGCAGGTGATACCTTTGAGCTATGACTACCTTGATATCCATTTTTCTTACTTCTCTTTCATATCCAATCTTATCGATCACTCTTGCGCATTCCATTCTTTATCTTATGATATATGTTGTCACCAATCACCAAAAAGGGGGAGATTGTAAGCTCATGACCATTGGAGTTCAGAAACCCCAAAGGTATGAATGTTTTGGTGATTGGGTGACCATATTGATGTGACTAACATTTCCATGTAGGATATTCAAATGGTCATGTCAAGGAAGCGTCGTCTCACAAACTCTATCTCTATCGACGACTTGGTGATTGGTTGCCTCGACAATTCGGATCGAGAACTTGATGGAGTCAAGGTTGAAGATTGATCAAGGCTAAGGACATGATAGATCCAAGCAAGTGTTGGCTTGGTATAGATGTTAGCTTGAGTCCATAGGAAAAACCGGACTATCAAGAGGGATCGAATTGGTTCTCTTAGAGCACACTGGGTTAGAGATCATATGGATGCATTGTGAGTCTCTTGAGGGCTAGGGTGGCTGAAGAGAAGAAGAGGAACCAAGAATAGAGAAGTTGGAAGCAAGGATCAAGAAGTGGATCAAGTTTTCAGCTGTTGCAGAAGAGACCGGATGGTACGGTCTTAGGGACCGTACGGTACGGTCTTCTTTGAAGATCTAGACAGTGAAGTGAAGCCTCGGGATGCTGAGAAAATAAAGACCGTAGCATTGACCAGACGGTACGGTCATGAGACCGTATGGTACGGTCATCAGAGGAGTTTCAGACAGAGAAGCTGAAGTTTCTGGAAGTGGAAGAAATGAAGACCGGACTATCAACCGGACGGTACGGTCTTTATTGAAAGAGAAGAAGGAAATGGAAGAATGCCTGGAAATAGAGACCAAACGGTACGGTCAGAAAGGGACCGGACGGTACGGTCCATGGTATGGTCTCTAGTTTTCCTGGGCACTTTTGAGCAACGGCTAGTTTTGGGTTGGTAGCCTAGATATAGTTGGTTGCTCGTCCCTTGAGGGGTCTCTTGGCCATTGTTGGAGTGCAGGAAACTCAGAGGAAGCCAAGGGCAAGGGAGAGAAGCACTTGTGAAGGATTTGGAGTGATCCTAGTGCTTGAGAGAGTAGCAATTGCATCCACTTGATCTCTAGGCTAGTGTGAGCTTGAGAGAGTCACTTCGGTTTGTTACTCTTGGTCTATGGCAAGGCCTAGACCGGTTAGGCGTCGGTGTTGAGCTGTCCAAGGAGATTGTGGAAGCCGACACAAGTTTGTACACGGTCTTGGAGCTTCCCACGCGAAAGAAGCATCACTAGTGGAGCGCCCTTTGGCACGCATCAAGTGCGGAGCCTTATCTCCGGAGGAGTACCCGGGAGAGAGCCCGGCGGGGCGTGCCCGCGACTTCACTCGGAGGGTGATGTGTGCTCTAGGAGGGATCGCCATCGAGCGGAGGGACGGGGTCGCGACTTCGACGGGAGTGACCCAACGTGGAGTAGGGGAAGGCGCCATCCTTCCGAGACCACAGGAAAAATCATGAGCATTCCTATCTCTATCTCCTTTACTTACTAGCATTTACGCTTCTGCATTTACTTATGTGCTAGTAGAATTGCTTGATAGGTTGTCTCTTGTTTACATAGTAGAATTGCTTGTTAGGATATTGCTCTATGCTAGACTAGATTGTGTGTGCACATCGCTAGCTTCTTGTCATCACCATATCTAGTCTTGCTAGCTTCACGCCTTAAGTACGTTTGGGAGAAATTATTGAGCCACCGATTCACCCATCCCTCTCGGTGCCTTTGATCCTTTCAATGAGTATCTGTTTTCATATTCAGCCGTCTTCATAAGCTATTCTTCAATATATATATCAAGCTTTCCCAACTCCAAAAATTTTAGTTTCATTTTCAGTTTCACTCCAGTCCTGTCCGCATTTCCCTCAAATGGCTTCGTGCTCCTCGTATCCTCTACCACAGCTCCATCCACCACCACACGCTGTCGACCGCCCTATCCCCAACCGCGCCACCATTGACTCTTACGCCACATTTATGCCCACTGCATCGTCTTTCCCGTAGCATCGCCAATATTGTTGTGATACACTTCGCCACTGACCACTGCCCCATTCGCTATTCGCCACCTGCGACTACTTCTCCGTCCTTCACCAGGCCATCCATTTCTGCCTTGCTGCATTCCACGCTGACGTATACCATGGCGCCACTAGCACGTCGCGGTCCACCACCGCCTTGATAAGCTGCGGGTCGTCCACAACTGCACCACCTTCGACCACTGTGTCGTTCTTCGATCACTGTGTCATCGCTAACATCGCCATGATCCACTTCGCTGCTTATCGCCTCGGGATCATTGACTTCCGCACTATCCTTTAATGTGTGCCACCTATGATTATTGCACCTTCCTTTCACCGTGCCGCCATCCACCATGTCAGCGTGAACCACTGCCTCACTGTTCTCCACGTCGCCGTCCCCCCATCGACGTGAATAGGTAAGTAATGTTTAGATTCTTTTTTCAGAAGGTAGAAGAATTGTTCAAGCATCTGAAGTAGGAACTGTTTGTATCAAGATGCAGTGAAAACAGGGCAGTGTTGAAAATTACAAATGTAGTGTGAATGATTTATTGTATGTGCTGAATTCATCATTTATACTATTTCTATTATGAACCAGCCGATTTGATTGAAATTAAAATTAATAGCAAATACTTTTAAACAAAACTGCTTGAGAATAGAAATTGTCGTCCTTTTCATCGAAAATGCACTCAGATTTACTTGTTAACCTACAGATAAGATACACCGAAAGCAGTCAGACACGATGATAGCCTACGCCTTTAACCGAACAATTGCAGTGAGACTTAGTCTGCTGACATAATACTACGTACTATCGCTGTCCGTCACTACTGAGGAACAGACGCAAGAAGTTTATCTATCTATGTCGATTGTTGCAAATAACCAACGCCAAATGGATGTCACTTATGTCGGTTGCCGAACAGACTTCTTTTTAGTTTTAATCGCAGACACTTCCCACACCCTTGAGACATTCTGTAGTAGCGAAAAGAGGCCAATTTAGAGGTCTGAGGACATATTTGTGACGTCTCTCTCTCTCTCTCTCTCTCTCTCTCTCTCTCTCTCTCTCTGTGTTCATATATAGGATTTGTCCCTCTTTTTATTTTTACTTTACTAACCATTACTTTACAGATTAAGCCAAACATATATTCATAATGATACTCAGAAAAAGGAATATAACAGCTAGCCAGCAATTCTAATTGTACCTCTTGTCCTCAAGAAATTGCCTGATATTGTTGATGAGCTCAGGAATGTCCCACGTCTCAACGTTTGTATAACATTGATTGGTAACTTGACGGAGTATGCTGCTTAGAATCCTCTTTAAATCAGGCTTAAGGGACACAGATACAAATGCATGGCAGTCAAATTGTGTTCGAAGTTGTTGGTACATCACATTAGCCAGCGTCGTCTTTCCCAGACCACCAACACCGACGATGGGTATCACTATCAAGGGATGCCCGATGCTCTCCTGCCCCATCAGCAGCATCTTAGTTAACTCTTCCCTTGGGCTACCGAGGCCAATGAGTCTTGTTGATTCTTCATACATACCCTGTAGCCGGGGGTCAAGGTTTGTTGAGCTTTCTTCGGCAATCTTGTACCTGTCATGCCGGCCAGCCACCTCCTTGACAAGGACCCTGAAGCTCTTGATGTCGGTGGCTATCCGGTGACGAACATTGGCTGCTGTTAACAAGTTTATGGCCCTATTGATGAAGCCTCTGAATCCACTGGGCATGGCGGATGGGCAGGTGCGGGCGTGCACCATGAATATATCTGTGTAGGACAGCTCCCTCACCTCCCTCGCCAAGACCTTCACCTGGTTGTCCGTCACAGGTGCCTTTGATATCCTCTCGAGGGCAGCTTGCATGGTCTCCGCTTCCAGGTACATGATCTCGCCCCGGAGGCTTCTCTGCAACTTGTATTCGTCACTCAACAGGACAACCAGCTTTGTGAGGAGGGTCCTCAAAGCTCCTGTCACGATCTCCATCGCTGAAAGAGTAAGGTAACATTCAGCAGAATATTTGTCGGTACTATTTACGATTCAAATAACAGAAGGCAGTGTAGTCTGAAGTATACAATACCTGGATCTTATTTGAATGCTCGGGACATCAAAAGAAAGCAACTGAAATATTGGAAAAGTTAAGAACACTTATTCAACCTCGCAAGCCTTTGATGCCTACGCCTAGCAACTAACCTGCTAAGTTATGAGTAATCCCCTCTTCTGAGGAAGGAATGGATAGCCTTTCTCTTCTGTAAGTTTTGGGTCCGATTGACTGGTGAGGTTGGTGAACCAAGCTACTAGTCCTTTTGTCCACAAATATAGTGTCCTTTTAATTTTGCATTGAGTCAAACTTTTCAAAATTTGACTATTAATGACGAAAAATATAAATATTGATAACACAAAAATGATGTCACTAAATTCATCGTGAAATGGACTACCATGATATGTAACTCGTTTAGTTTGAAACAATATTTATTTATATTACAACGCACAATATAATCCAGTTGCAATATCCTAAACAGTGAGTTACAACTGGTCCGCAGCTGGAGTTTCCAAAATTGCAACCTATGACTTGCAGAAGTGTAACTGATACATCTACATATTGCTTGCAACTCGCTGTTCATTTTTATTGTCATTGTATATGCGTTGTAATGTAACTGTTGCAACTGTATGTTTGAAGTGTTGCAACTGCAGGGTATGCACAGCGGTGAACTAAAATGAGCATATGTGCATAATAGACTCGCCGATATAATTTATATATATTGGGAAAATCTATTCTACTCTCAAGTGTAGCTACTCCTATTTTGAAAAACCCACCTTAGGTATGTGTACATGCCTATATATATTTATCTATATTGTTGGTCAAAGTTAAAAAAAATAACTTAAAACTAAAAGGTCACTACATTTGTGGACACAGGGGTACTAATTTTAATAAGAGCGCACACCACTTTGCAGGGGTCACGATGCTTGACAATTACTTCTCTGGGAGGAGACTTTGACTAGAACCTGTCCATGGCATCCGTCAACAAACAAACTATAAATTTCTCTATTGTACGCATTTTAAATGCTCCTATAGTTGGAACATTGACATCATGCGTGGAATAGATGCCAATGAGTTATTGGTATATTTCTTCACAAGTACAATGCAGTTTCATTCAGGATGCGTGAGCACCACTATTTGTAAGTAAAAAATTAATTAGCCATTCAGATGCGCCAAAATGGTTGCAACAAGCAGCATGTTTTAGTTAAAGTTGGATTATGTGTGTAAATTAGATATATAGATGTTATTGTGTTACCAAATAAAACTGTGCCTCTTAAATAACTTAAAGAAATCCAACAAAAATACAAGATTGTATCCATGTTTTCATTAAAATTTTTGTGATATCCATCCATGTTTTAGTTAAAAAAATCTAAAGCCCTATTAGTGGTGCATTTTTGGACTGGTAAGATTGTAACACCCTGAGGGCTGGTAACACCTGAGATGTTATTGGTTGCAACGAGAATGTGGATATACGAAAAGAAATGATATCCAAGATAGGTTGAAATTACTCAACAAAGCATGCAAACCTGAGCTCAGCTAGACCATGAGTTACCCTACTACACTAAATAAATTTTCATCTTGCAAAACTCCAAACTGTTAGTTCATGGGTCGTCCGGGTGAAAGGCGGTGGATAAGACTGGCAACAAGCCTAGCCAGACTGGTCTTCTTTATGGTTCGATGGGTCTCGTCCGGGTGAAGCTGCCATCTTCAAAATTATAGCAGACATCAGCTTGTAGATAAGACAGGCTAAGCCTTGCAATCTGGTCTTCTTGTCTATTTGACATCAACTGAGTGGATAAGATTGAGCATGCCATGGGGAAAATTTTGAGAATTACATCACGTTTCCTACGCTACCACAATCAAAGGTATGTGCTAGCGACTTCTCTGTTTATATTGTGGCCGGATAGTTGCTTTTTATAATTCCGAGACTACCTTTCAGGCCAAAAATTTCACGATCCACTGTCAAAATTCCACAATTGAGGTATCAGTCCTAGCTAGACCATGCTCTACCGCCTTTGATTCTCAACTTTACTAAACTATCATGGTACTGAACTGCTTGTTCAGTACCCTGGCCACAATCTTGTCTAACCAAGTCAAGCTCCCCCCGCAAGCAAAATATCCCACCCATGTCACCCAGGCAGCTAAATATGTCCTATTAAATGATGCTTAATTATTTGAGGAGGTCAACCTATGGTGAAAAAATCCTCCTGTTTTGTTGCCGTATTACATCACATCTATTCTCTCACATTTTCCTCCCACATGCAGCGACCGTGCAAAATATGCTGGTGGACGACGGGTCTTTCCGATGGCGTTCAACGAGCCCATCTCCTGCCCCACACAGAAGCGTATATCCACAACTTGTACTTCCCTTTCTTAAATTTCTTTCGTTTGTACTGTCACGATCTGTTGAAGATAAAAGCATGGGCATCCTGATGGTGCAGGTATTCCGTGAGTAAGCAACAGGATATGTACAGTTTCTCCTGCCATTTATGGAAGAATGTAAAGAGAAGAAAGCAGAAAAAGAATGCACACTGAATATGACTGTATTGATGTGGTTGCCTTATATAAGCAATAAAGGGTACACAGGTAGATAGCCATCCGCAGATCACAACAGATCTTGAGATCCAGGTCAAACGGACCGTGGTGGTTATCTGTACGTGTGCCTTCCGACCCCCTTAGGTGAGGTTAGTTGAAGTTCTGAATATTCAGTCTAACAGCCTTCCTCGGCCTGGGCATGCATAAATAATATTCAGTCTGCTTCTGAATTCTCTGAACAGACTCTTCGGCAGGTCCTTTGTAAAAATGTCAGCAAAGTGCAATGAGGAAGGGACATGCAAAACTTTCACCTCACGAAAAGAAACTTTGTCTCTGACAAAATGAAGGTCGATCTCAATGTGTTTTGTTCTTTGATGTTGAACACAGTGGCTGAACAGCATAGCTAATATCTGGCCTAGTGAGTGTGAGATATTGTAATGCACCTGCTAATGGCCTCCATTAGCTGCATGGAACATGATATGCATGCCAAAGGAAGAAGGTGGATTAGGTGTGTTGCAACTCAGCACACAAAATGATGCTTTGCTTATGAAATTTCTGCACAAGTTCTACAACAAAGCTGATCTACCATGGGTTAAGTTACTATGGGATAATTATTATCAAAATGGAAAATTGCCAGGTGATAAAACAGTGGGCTCTTTTTGGTGGAGGGATGTGATGAAGCTTAATGTTCAATATAAAGGTATTGCCTCAGCAAGGGTAGGAGATGGGTCAACTATATGGTTTTGGCAGGACTTCTGGAATGGTTATATACCTATTCAGCAATTCCCTGAGCTCTATTCTTTTGCAAAAAAGCCCAACTTATCATTAAGAACAGTACGGTCCACTCCTCACATCCTGGATTTATTCCATCTGCCATTATCTGAACAAGCATATGAGCAAATGCAGCTGTTATCACAGATTTTGGAAGAGTTGGACATGGAAGCCGGCCAAGACCTGTGGTCCTATATTTGGTGTAATGGTATGTACTCAACTGCAAAGGCATATAGAGTTATGAGAGGTCATGTAAATGTTGATCCGGCTTTCAAATGGCTATGGAAATCATCTTGTCAGCCTAAACATTTGGTATTTTTCTGGCTGCTACTTAAAGACAGAGTTAACACAAGGGGAATGTTAAGAAGAAGAAATATGGCTTTGGACTCTTATGTGTGTGACCTCTGTATTTTACAGAGAGAAGAGACTCTATTACATCTTTTTGTGAGATGCAATTTTGCAAAAGCCTGCTGGGCCACAATTGGATTGACTCTGCCAATGCATAGGCCTATGCTGCAGCTGGTTAAAGTTCTCAAGAGAAAGCTGAATGTCCCGTTCTACATGGACATCGTCATCCTCATGTGCTGGAGCATTTGGACGACTAGAAATGAGTGGATTTTCAATAACATTGATCCTACTGTTCAGAGGTGTCGAGATAAATTCTTTCAAGAGCTCAAGATGGTGCTACATCGAGCTAAAGCAAAGCATGTGGAAGGCATTGAACAATGGATCCAGAACATGTTTTAGTTGCTTCTCTTTTTCCTTTTACTTTCTTATTTTCATAGCTTTAGTTTCTGTACAAAGACTCTTTTTAAATCAATATATTAATCTGTAGGGGCTTGCCCCTCCAGTTCCATCAAAAAAAAAATGCACCTGCTAATAGCTGCGGTATTCAGTTGGATTTTCTACAGGTTTGCCCTGCTGTGCTGAAAGCATGGACTTTGTGTGTCAATGGGTATGATGGCTGGGTTGCAGTTAAGCATAATAGCGCCCTCTAAAATTTCAGTGGCTTATTGCTGCTGACTAAGAAATAGGCCAGTGGGCATTTGGTGTACTGCAATGCCTAAGAAATGCTGAGACCCAGACATAGAAAATTCTTTCTGAAGGCTATCAATGATTTGATGCAGCAGAGTGGATGAACTAGCAGTGAGAATGATATCATCTACACACAAGAGAAAGCATGCAGTGCTATGGCCAGAATGCAAAATGAATAAAGATGAATCTACTTTTGATGCAGTGAAACCAAGAGAAACAAGAAACTTTGTGAAACGCAGAACCAAGTCCGAGGAGCCTGTTTTAACCCATATAGTGGCATTCAATTTGCAGACGTTACTAGGCTTTCAGGCATCAACAAAACCAGCTGGTTGCTGTGCATAAACGAGCTCTGAAAGATTACCGTGCATTAATGCGTTGACGTCGAGTTGATTAATCAGCCAGTTTTCTGAGCTTGTAATGCTTCCGTGCAACCCGCTCAGGTGAGGTTAGTTGCAGTTCTGAATATTCATTGTAACAGATTAATCCAATGAAGGTATGCAACAGGATAAAGATAGAGAGTAGCATTTAACTTTTTATCGAACCAATTGTATTTTTAATAACTTGCTTTTGAGTAACGATGATGATTGCGCCAGTATGAAAATTAGATTCGGCCATTGGACTGTCCTTGTATTTTCAGTGTTGCTTTATGAAGGATTGAGCTGGAGTGAGTTCTCGTTGCAGTCCAATCGAACGAAGCTTTTGAGCCAGGTACTTGAATTATTCCTGGACAGGAACTATCAGACCAGGATCGAGTGAATGAAGAGGATTCACTCGTTCCTGCTTCTGGAACGATTCAGCCATCGCGAGGGGGGGGGGGGGGGGGGGGGGGGGGGGGGGTTCTCCTCGGTGGTCACCCTTAAGACTCGTTCCAAAAACTGCAAGCAGCGCGTGCCCGCGCGCCAGAAATAGGAAACCGTAAGCTTTCCTTTCTTCGCCGTCTCATTATTCTTCTGCGCGCTTTCCTTTCTTCGCCAGAAATTGGAATGTTCATGAACCAAAAGAGAATGTTGACATGATAAACATAAAAGTTGGAGAAAATAAAAATAAAAGTTGAAAAATTGGAACAACAAATGAAAAAGTTGGATATACAAACGGAAAAAATTGGAGCAACAGATGAAAAAGTTGGACGTACAAACGGAAAAATTGGAGCAACAAATTAAAAAGTTTGATACAAACGAAAAAAAATTGGAGCAACAACTGAAAAAGTTGGACATGCAAACGAAAAAATTGGAACAACAAATAAAAAAGTTGGACATACAAACAGAAAAATTGGAGCAACAAATGAAAAAATTGGACTTACAAACAGAAAAATTGGAGCAACAAATTAAAAAGTTGGACATACAAACGAAAAAACAAATGAAAAAATTGGACTTACAAACGGAAAAATTGGAGCAACAAATTAAAAAGTTGGACATACAAACGAAAAATTGGTGCAACAAATGAAAAAGTTGGACATACAAACGAAAAAATTGGGGCAAAAAATAAAAAGTTAGACATACAAATGAAAATATTGGAGCAATAAATAAAAAAGTTGAACTTACAAATTGAAAAATTGGAGCAACAAATTAAAAAGTTGGACATACAAACGAAAAATTGGATCAAAAATGTAAAATTAGACATATAAACAAAAATATTAGAGCAATAAATAAAAAAGTTGGACATGCACACAAAAAAAATTGGAGCAACAAATTAAAAAGTTGGACATACAAACGAAAAAATTGGAGCAAAAAATGAAAAAGTTGGATAAACAAACGAAAAGTTCGAGCCAACAAACAGAAAAGTTGTGTTTATAACTAGGAAAGTTGGACAAACAAACGAAAATGTTGGACTTATTTTTTTAGTGTAAAAAAATCATATAAATATAAGCAAGTGTGATCTAGATTTGTATATCTCATCGCTAGAAACACAGTGGTGAAATCGGTTTTTTATTTAGATACACGGTTTGCAATCTACGATTTTTTTAGTCGGGTTGAATGGATGACGCATCGCGATAGCGACAGGCCGGCCGGCTCCATGCAGTCTGTTGGGGGAGGCCCACTGTGTCCCCTCCCCCTGGCCCAAAGGTCTGGACTGCCATGAAGCCTATCAAGGCCCAAGATGATAAATAGTATAGGACAGGCCCATGTACCTTGGCCTTTGGCTCAGTAGGGTTAGGGAATTTCACCTTGTAATAAGGAAATGACCATAGTGCCCTTAATATAAGGGCAATATGGTACTTGTAATTCTAGGGTTGTAGAGGTGTATCAGCCTATAAATACCCCCCTACCACCCTCAGGACAAGGCATTGAATACAAGCTCTTAATTACCTACTTCTCTTGGCTCTTGTTTGGTCCCTGTTGGTATTTCTTACACCACGAATAAATCCGCAAGCGCACGGAATACCGTTGTAGCACTTCACCCGGGAGTATTCCAAGGTATCGTATTTGTTTTCCCCAAGGAACGGTGATAATCTGCAGCAAGGTTAGTTTCACCCAAGGACACACAAGAATGGCAGTAGTATAGGATTGAGAGGATGAATAAAGATCTAGCTGTCCCGCAGGACGATCGCTCTCAAGTTCTACTTGTTTACTTCGGGCACTGGTATAGACCTGGTCTGCCAAGTCACGCCAGCCTGTAGCTCTACGACGAACCCGAACGTGGAGGATTACAAGGGACGGACAGGGCTGTCACCACCTGCCGCCTACCTCTACAAACCGTGGGGCAAGCTGCAAACAAAGGTAACCTCTAGCCTAGACACCACGTCTGTGCCGTCGATTACTACTCTAACCCCGGTCCTGGTACCAATCTGGAAGGCTAGAGCACCCCTCTCGGAGCGATGATCCCGTAAACAAGTATAACAAGAATAACGACTAGTATGTAAAGCTCGCTAGATCAATAACATCACGAATACTAATCTTACGAATAAGAACAAGATCGTTCTACGAACGAACGACGAACGATGAACGAACTAAGAACGAACGACGAACGATGAACGAACTACGAACGAACGAAGAACGAACGAAGAACGATGAACGAACGACGAACGAACGAAGAACGAACGATGAACTATTAATAAGATAAATATCCGCCAAGGGTACAAGATAAGGAAATAACCAAAGGAAAGCTATCCCTCTCCTTGATCCTTGCCCTCTCCTCTATTCTACTACTGTACAAGAGGCCCTTGGCCTGGATGGGAGTGGAATGACTTGTGTCTTGTGATGTGCTTTCGAGGAGGGGGGTACCTCTTTATTTATAGCCCAAGAAGGTCGGCAACTTGAGGCAGTTCCTTAGGTCGGTGGCATTGATTGCAGGTGGAACCGACCTCTGGAAGGCGGTGGCGAACCGACATAACAAGATGGGCCAGGGGGGTCTCCACCACAGGTCGGCCGACCTAGGGTTTGGGGTCGGCCGACCCCTGGTGGGCCCCTCTGGGCCTGGTCTTCCTCGTGCTGCTTCCCTGGGCTGTGTTGTCCTCTGATCCACCTGCTGTGGGTGGAGTTGAAGCCAGGATATTTGGATTTTGGGCTTCAAGAGAGGAATTCTTTATTCCGGGGAAAATTGGTGTTTCCAACTTGGGCCTTTTATGCTTCCTTTTCCCCGTTTTCCTATGAATTGCAGCTGCACTCACAAATTCACCAAGACTTGTGGAAATCATTAGTTTAAAGACCTAAGTCTACTTTTGGTTATTGTTTTATTATAAAAAGCGCAGCTAGTTGACGGGTAAATATTGGGTCTAAGAGCCGTCAACAACTCCCCCACACTTTGCTCTTTGCTCGTCCTCGAGTAAAGTTGCGAGCATAAGGCGGAAGATATTCATCCTCATAAATGAGAGCCTGCACACAAGTTATTGCAAGCCACACTTCATACCTGTGAACTTTGAGGTGTCTAACATGTATTCCTTGGATGATTGATAGGTGGAACGGTCATGTCTCAAATCACCTCGCCTTCCCTGTCAAGTACCTTGGGATTTTTGCATAATTTTCAGAAATAAAAACATAGTTTCATGCTCCTCAAGTGACTCTCTCAAGTCGCTCATGGTGTTAGTGTATTATCCTCTCAAGGGCCATGTTTTAGCCTCTTCCCTCCTTGTGTTTGATCAGGCTTTTCGTGGAGCTCAAGGTAGGGTAAAGTGGAGCATACTAGTGTCTCTTTTGTTGCTAAGTCAAAGACTGGATCCAATGGAGAAGTCAAGTCATACAATCTGATCAAGATGTGCATGTGTGGTGGTGGTATGAAGTGGAAAATTATTTGTACTCCTTTTTATGGTGTTACCTTCTCTCTCTTTTTGAATTTTTGAGGAGGACATGGCTATCATATTTTTTTTCTTCTTTTTCTTTTTTTTCTCTATTTTTCCCATCATCATTTTTTTCATCATGCTCTACTTTTGTATGAGCAGGGATTATTCTTTTTCTTTTTGCATAGCCATGTCTCCAATGATATTTTTGAGAGAGAAAGGTAACAGAGATTTTTGGAGTATTTATTTGGTGGATGGATGATGGAATGTTGCTCAACTTCCAGTGTAGAAGTGTAGCATGTGAGGTGGAGTGTACGTGATCTTGATCAAAAGAGTATGACAAGCTTCTCACTAGGGTCCAAGAATTTGACAAAGCTCAAATCGACAACTAGCAGCTTATAGGCTATCAAAGTATTCATGTAGAGTTCTTGGCCTTGGTAGGAAAATATAAATCAAGTGAGGAGCATCATACTATGAAATTTTTGATTTTCATAAAGATAAATTCCCAAGGACATGAAGGTTAAGCAAAGATCATTTTGACAAACCATATCTCACATGCCAATTATCTAGGAAAAACATGGGTTCCTAATGATAAGGTGTTCACAAGCATTCAGCGATGAAGCGAGAAATAACAAGTGTGCAAGTCCATGAATGTGAGAGGTAGAGTTGTGGGCAAAAGATAAATCAATTATGATTCTCCCAAAAGATTAGTGCGTCAAGTTTTATTTAATTTTCATATTATCAGAATGAACTTGACGGTGTAGCAGGCAAAAAGTGGAAGTGTGGTGCAAACTCAGGAGGCAGGAGGAGGCTGGAGCCTGGTGGGGACCACCAGGGGTCGGCCGACCCTCCTGGTGGGGTCGGCCGACCTGGCCTGGACCCCACTTGTTCTGATATTTCACGTGGTGGACGCTCCTGAGTTGCCTCGTATTATTCTGGATGATTTGGTCGTGATTGTTCCAGATATGGCGATGTCCCCCCCCCCCCCCCCCCCCACACTTGCCTTTTTGCCTGTTTCCTTAAAAAACGACAACAATATGGAAGCACAAAATATTGCTCTACCGGTATGCAAGCCCGGGGAGCACTATCATTGATTGAATTTAAAACTGAACTCGCAGGCGCATTACAAATTTGAAGGGAAATTGGAATGAAAATAAACTAAGCAAAATACGCCTTCTAGCTAAATAAAAGTGGAGGATTAGATATAGAACTTTTCCTCCTTTCCTGCGCCCTTAAAGAGACGCTTAAGCTTGGAGTTGGTGCTGCGGCGCAAGTTTGCGTTGTTCTTACGCAGCTCCTCCACGGCTTCCTTTAGCTCGGCCACTTTGTTTCCAAGCTCAAGATGCGAGTCACGGAGGTCGATGTACTTAGCAAGGAGGCGGTCATAAGGTTTCTTCTTGGGCCTCTTCTCCTCCTCACTTTCGTACATACCCCCTGCCCTTTTGATAGGAGAAGGGGAAAGGTGCCTCCTAACTCTCTTGGTAGGAGTAGAGCTCATAGATTCATAGGCACCCTTCTTTTCTGCTGATGTAAGCGGCTGAACGAGTGTTGACGGCTCTTAGACCCAATATTTACCCGTCAACTAGCTGCGCTTTTTATAATGAAACAATCACCAAAGGTAGACTTAGGTCTTTAAACTAATGATTTCCACGAGTCTTGGTGAATTTGTGAGTGCAGCTGCAATTCACAGGAAAACGGGGAAAAGGAAGCATAAAAGGCCCATCCTGGAAACACCAATTTTCCCCGTCATAAAGAATTATCCAAATAAAGCCCAACTCCCGATAAAAAGACTTCAAGTCCACCCATAGCAGATGGATCAGAGGAGAAGGCAACCAGGGGAAGCCACCTGAGAAGGCCCAAGCCCAGAGGGGCCAGCCACAGGTCGGCCGACCCCAAACCCTGGGTCGGCCGACCCCCTGTGGTGGCCCCACTGGCCCATCTTCCTATGTCGGTTCGCCACCGCCTTCCAGAGGTCGGTTCCACCTGCAATCAATGCCACCGACCTACGGAACCGCCTCAAGTTGCCGACCTTCTTGGGCTATAAATAAAGGGGTACCCCCCTCCTCCAAAGCACATCACAAGACACAAGTCATTCCACTCCCATCCAGGCCAAGGGCCTCTTGTACAGTAGTAGAATAGAGGAGAGGGGAAGGATCAAGAGAGGGATAGCTTTCCTTTTAGTTATTTCCTTATCTTGTACCCTTGGCGGATATTTATCTTATTAATAGTTCATCGTTCGTTCTTCGTTCGTTCGTCGTTCGTTCATCGTTCTTCGTTCGTTCTTAGTTCGTTCGTCGTTCGTTCATCGTTCGTCGTTCGTTCTTAGTTCGTTCATCGTTCGTCGTTCGTTCGTCGTTCGTTCATAGTACGAACCTTGTTCTTATTCGTAAGATTAGTATTCGTGGTGTTATTGATCTAGCGAGCTTTACATACTAGTCGTTATTCTTGTTATACTTGTTTACGGGATCATCGCTCCGCGAGGGGTGCTCTAGCCTTCCAGATTGGTACCAGGACCGGGGTTAGAGTAGTAATCGACGGCATAGGCGTGGTGCCTAGGCTAGAGGTTACCTTTGTTTGCAGCGTGCCCCACGGTTTGTAGAGGTAGGCGGCAGGTGGTGACAGCCCTGTCCGTCCCTTGTAATCCTCCACGTTCGGGTTCGTCGTAGAGCTACAGGCTGGCGTGACTTGGCAGACCAGGTCTATACCAGTGCCCGAAGTAAACAAGTAGAGCTAGAGTGCGATCGTCCTACGGGACAGCTAGATCTTTATTCATCCTCTCGATCCTATACTACTGCCATTCTTGTGTGTCCTTGGGTAAAACTAACCTTGCTGCAGATTATCACCGTTCCTTGGGGAAAACAAATACGATACCTTGGAATACTCCCGGGTGAAGTGCTACAACGGTATTCCGTGCGCTTGCGGATTTATTCGTGGTGTAAGAAATACCAACAAGCATTTCTGGCGCCGTTGCCGGGGAACGGTTGCTAATTCTGTAGCGGACCAGGTTTGCCCTCGTAACTTATCTTTACATTTCCCGTTCAATTAAATTAGAAAAAAAAAATACACACATGGAGTCATCACCCACAATCCAATCTTTTTCCACTCCACGGGGCGAGCTCTTAGAGCCACCATGTTCATCTCAACCTGTTGTTTCAACAAGCTATGAGCTCAGCCCCAGTTTTATTTCTTTGATCAAAGGACTTTCTTTCTCTGGTTTTAAAAATGAAAATCCTTTTGAACACTTGCGAGAGTTTGAGCAATTGTGTGCATGCCGATTGATCAATGGCATGACACATGAAACTTTAAAGTGGAAATTGTTTTCCTTCTCTCTCAATGGGAAGGCGAAGCAATGGTACACTTACACCGCTAAGAGAGTGAACGGTGATTGGAAAGAATTGCGAGACAAATTTTGTCTAGCATTTTTTCCCGTATCTCGTATCACTGCTCTACGCGCGGAAATAATTAACTTTCGCCAAGAGGAGGAAGAAACCCTTAGTGCGGCATGGATACGGTTCTGTTCATTAACAGATTCCGGTCCAGAGTTATTGCTCCCAGAACCCGTTCTTTTGCAACATTTTTATTCAGGGTTGAGCAAAGACACCGCACTTTATCTTGACACGGCTGCCGGTGGTTCTTTTTCTCATAAGACCATAGCGGAAGCAAAAGATTTGCTAGAAAGAATTGTTGAAAATACACCTTTTTCCGCTGAAATACCCGAGGAGCCGGAGTCAAAAGATGAGGAACTCATTGTGGAAACACAACAAAAGGTGTCTACCTTGGTAGACCCAACATCCGAGTCCTCATCTGATTCCCGAACAATGACAGAGGATGATGAACCTCTAGAGTTCCCATTTGAGTTTGAGGAAGAAATTTTTGAAGATTTTGGAAACACCTCGAACTATTTGTTTCAAAAGAGACCGCCTGCTCCTTTGCCACCTCCCGAACCAATTGAAAAAGAATATCTTGTGGAGACTGTTCGGGAGCTTACTTCAATCATGAGCGATGAATGGTTGAGGGAGAATGAGCTATCCATGGATACCATTCGGCTCTGCCCTCCCTCAACCAACATATGCTGCTCCATCAAAGGAACCAAGGTGGATGCACTCTACAACCCTCTTGTTGGTGCCAATATCCTCTCCGACACATACGCGTTGTCAATCTTTGACAACCGACCATGGACATCAACAAACAAACTCCTCAAGCACCCATCAGGCCATATTCTTGAGAGTTTGGGGATTGTCAGAGATGTGACTCTCTATCATGAAGACCTTGAGGTTATCCTGGATTTCTACGTCTTCGAGGTCCCAGACTTCGACATAATGATCGGGCATCCCATAGAAAAATTCCTCATTGATGCCCCATCATTTGGAAACCTCAATTTCACCCTCGGAAAAGAGTCATTCTCCATTCCAATTACCACCTCACGAAACACTCTTTCCGATGAACCACTTGAGGAATATCAAGTGGAGGAGGTCATGGCTATTTTTCCTCACATGGACCCCGAGTTAGCCTTGGAAGAAGATGCACAAGACTTTATCTTAGAAGAAGCCGACTCGGAGGACACCTTTGAGCTACCACAAACCACGCCACCGCCACGACCTCCCATTAATCTTAAAGCGCTACCTCCTGGTTTGCGCTATGCTTTCTTGCACGGAGATCCGCAAGCTCCCGTCATCATAAGTGACAAGCTTTCGGAAGAAGAAACCACCAAACTCATGGCCGTGTTTGAAAAACATCGCTCCGTTCTTGGCTACTCACTTGAAGACCTAAAAGGGATCAGCCCCGCTCTCTGCACCCATCGCATTCCCACGGATCCTGAAAGTACACCTTCAAGGGAACCTCAAAGGAGGCTGAATAATGCGATGAGAGAAGTTGTGAAGAAAGAGGTCTTGAAGCTATTACACGCTGGGATCATCTATCCTGTTCCTCACAGTGATTGGGTGAGCCCCGTACAAGTGGTGCCCAAGAAAGGAGGTATGACGGTTGTTCATAATGATAAAAATGAACTCATTCCTCAACGAACCGTCACGGGGTGGCGAATGTGCATTGATTACCGAAAACTTAACAAGGCTACAAAGAAAGATCATTTTCCGCTGCCCTTCATCGATGAGATGTTGGAACGGCTGGCAAATCATTCTTTCTTCTGTTTCCTTGATGGGTATTCGGGATATCATCAAATTCCCATCCACCCCGACGATCAAAGTAAGACAACTTTCACATGCCCGTATGGAACTTATGCTTATCGTCGCATGTCTTTTGGTTTGTGCAATGCACCTGCCTCGTTCCAACGTTGCATGATGTCTATTTTCTCTGATATGATCGAAGAAATTATGGAAGTTTTTATGGATGATTTCTCTGTTTATGGAAAAACCTTCGATCATTGCTTAGAAAATTTAGACAAGGTCTTACAGAGATGCCATGAGAAGGACCTGGTACTTAATTGGGAAAAGTGCCACTTCATGGTCCAAGAGGGCATAGTTCTTGGACACCTTGTGTCCGAGAGAGGAATAGAGGTGGACAAAGCAAAAATAGAAGTTATAGAAAAGCTTCCGCCTCCTGTGAATATCAAGGGTGTTCGTAGTTTTCTGGGTCATGCTGGTTTTTATCGTCGCTTCATAAAAGATTTTTCTCAAATTGCACGACCCCTTACGAACTTGCTTGCTAAGGATGCACCCTTTGATTTCAATGATGACTGCATGCATGCCTTTGCTACTCTTAAGAATGCACTCATCTCTGCTCCAATCATTCAACCCCCTGATTGGACGCTTCCTTTTGAAATAATGTGTGATGCTAGTGATTATGCTGTGGGGGCAGTTCTTGGTCAAATGAAAGACAAAAAGCATCATGCAATTTCTTATGCTAGCAAAACTTTGACTGGAGCTCAGTTGAATTATACTACCACTGAGAAAGAGCTCCTTGCCGTTGTTTTTGCTTTTGACAAGTTTAGATCGTACTTAGCTGGAGCAAAAGTTATCATTTACACTGATCATGCTGCTTTGAGATATCTGCTTGCTAAGAAAGATGCTAAACCTCGTCTCATAAGATGGATCCTTCTACTCCAAGAGTTTGATCTTGAAATTAAAGATAAGAAAGGAGTAGAAAATTCTGTAGCAGATCATTTGTCGCGTATGCAATTCACTAACTTGCAGGAGTTACCCATAAATGACTTCCTACGCGACGACATGCTGCTGAAAGTGACGGATTCGCACCCTTGGTACGCCGACATTGTGAACTTCATCGCCACAGGATACGTACCACCAGGGGCGGATAAAAGAAGATTGATTTATGAAAGTCGCCGTCACTTATGGAATGAACCATACCTCTATCGTGTCTGCGCCGATGGACTGCTTAGGCGATGTGTGCCCACTCCCGAGAGCACACAAATCATTGAAAAATGCCATGCAGCCCCATACGGTGGACATTATGGTGCCTTCCGTACCCAAGCAAAGATCTGGCAAAGTGGATTCTTCTGGCCGACCATGTATGAAGATACAAAAGAATTCATTAGAAGATGCCCACCATGCCAGAGATTTGGAGGCATCACAGCACGAGATGCAATGCCCCTCACATACAACCTTCAAGTCGAACTCTTCGATGTATGGGGCATTGACTTCATGGGACCATTCGTGAAGTCCCAAGATTGTGAATACATATTGGTGGCAGTGGATTACGTATCCAAATGGGTAGAAGCTATGCCATGCCGAGCTGCCGACTCCAAACACGCTCGCCGGATGTTCCACGAGTTTATCTTTCCAAGGTTTGGAACTCCGAGAATGGTGATAAGCGACGGAGGGTCTCACTTCATTGATAAGACCTTCCGTAGCTTTCTAAGAGAGCTTGGAGCAAAGCACAACATTGCCACTCCATACCATCCCCAAACAAATGGGCAGGCCGAAACATCCAACAAACAAATCAAGCGGATCCTGCAGAAAACAGTCTTGGAAATGGGGAAGGGATGGAAGAACAAGCTACCCGATGCACTATGGGCATATAGAACAGCCTACAAGACACCCATAGGCATGTCACCATACCAACTCGTCTATGGAAAAACGTGCCATTTGCCAGTCGAGTTGGAACATAAAGCATATTGGGCCATGAGAACTTGGAACATGGATATGAAAGGAGCTGGGTGGAGAAGAAAAATGGAGATAGCTGAGTTGGAAGAATGGAGAGACAAAGCATATCACAACTCAGCCATCTACAAGGAGCGTACAAAGCGCTGGCATGACCGGCGAATAAAGATAAAAGAATTCAAAGTTGGAGACAAGGTGTTGCTCTTCAATTCAAGGGTAAAGCTCTTCGGGCATGGAAAATTGAGAAGTAAATGGAACGGACCATACACCATCATCGACACGTCGACTCATGGGGCAATCACACTCCAGGACGACGGAGGTAATGTATTCAAGGTAAATGGTCAGCGCCTTAAAATTTATCTTGAACCCGAAGCAAATAAAGATTTCGATGTCATGCACTCAATTGATCTAAATATCTTTTCTTGACCTCTGCATCGAAATATCCTTCTACATCCTGTGTATCCCGTAGACACCTTTCCCAACAAAGCCCCACGAAAAACAGAAAGGCCAGGGCCTGCCAAGGCAGGTCGGCCGACCTGGCTACCAGGGTCGGTCGACCCCCTCTGGCCACCTCTGTTTTCCATCCATTGCTCATTCTGCCATCCAAGTTTTCCTTGTCTCGTCCAGCTATGCTTTGGAAATAAATCCTTTGTTTCCTCGCCAGGAGAGGGAGAACCACTATAAATACAACCATTTGCACCCCCTCTCCATTCATCTCTTTCAAGACTCCACTCCTTGAACCAAAACCTTCACCTCAGTCATGAGCGAAAAGAGCGACGCCTCCTCCATCTGCACCGAGAATAAGGATAAGGAAGAAAGACCCTATTGGGTGGCCGATAACGAGCGTTTTGAAAGATGCGCTAAAAAAAAGCCCATCTCAAGATTAGGAGCTTGGAGCAGGAGGTGGCCCGAGCAAAGAAAGAAAATGGCGTCCTCCAAAACCTCTACAACAATCTTATGCATGAGAGGATGCAAGACGAGGCCCTCGTCAAAACTCTCTCCAAGAAGTGGGCACAAGTAGATCTGGCCCTGGAGGTGATAGAAAAGGATTAAGAGGGCCAAATAAATAGAATAAGAATAGGCGCTTTTGTTTATTTCCTTTTCATTCCAATTTCCCTTCAAATTTGTAATGCGCCTGCGAGTTCAGTTTTAAATTCAATCAATGATAGTGCTCCCCGGGCTTGCATACCGGTAGAGCAATATTTGTGTTTCCATATCTTTGTCGTTTTTGAAGGAAACAGGCAAAAAGGCAAGTGTGGGGGGGAACATCGCCATATCTGGAACAATCACAACCAAATCATCCAGAACCATACGAGTCAACTCAGGAACGGCCAACACGCGAAATATCAGAACCTGTGGGGTCCAGGCCAGGTCGGCCGACCCCACCAGGAGGGTCGGGCGACCCCTGGTGGTCCCCACCAGGCTCCAGCCTCCTCCTGCCTCCTGAGTTTGCACCACACTTCCACTTTTTGCCTGCTACACCGTCAAGTTCTTTCTGATAATCTGAAAATTAAATAAAACTTGACACACTAATCTTTTGGGACAATCCTAATTGATTTATCTTTTGCCCACAACTCTACCTCTCACATTCATGGACTTGCACACTTGTTATTTCTCGCTTCATCGCTGAATGCTTGTGAACACCTTATCATTAGGAACCCATGTTTTTCCTAGATAATTGGCATGTGAGATATGGTTTGTCGAAATGATCTTTGCTTAACCTTCAAGTCCTTGGGAATTTATCTTTATGAAAATCAAAAATTCCATAGTATGATGCTCCTCACTTGATTTATATTTTCCTACCAAGGCCAAGAACTCTACATGAATACTTTGATAGCCTATAAGCTGCTAGTTGTTGATTTGAGCTTTGTCAAATTCTTGGACCCTAGTGAGAAGCTTGTCATACTCTTTTGATCAAGATCACGTACACTCCACCTCACATGCTACACTTCTACACTGGAAGTTGAGCAACATTCCATCATCCATCCACCAAATAAATACTCCAAAAATCTCTGTTACCTTTCTCTCTCAAAAATATCAGTGGAGACATGGCTATGCAAAAAGAAAAAGAATAATCCCTGCTCATACAAAAGTAGAGCATAATAAAAAAAAAAAAAAAAAAGATGATGGGAAAAAAAAAATAAAAGAAAAGGAAAGAAAAAGTATGATAGCCATGTCCTCCTCAAAAAGTTCAAAAAGAGAGAGAAGGTAACACCACAAAAAGGAGTACAAATAATTTTCCACTTCATGCCACCACCACACATGCACATCTTGATCAGATTGTATGACTTGTTTTCTCCATTGGATCCAGTCTTTGACTTAGCAAAATAAGAGACACTAGTATGCTCCACTTTACCCTACCTTGAGCTCCACAAAAGCCTGATCAAACACAAGGAGGGGAGAGGCAAAATCATGGCCCTTGAGAGGAAAATACATAAACACCATGAGCGACTTGAGAGAGTCATTTGAGGAGCATGAAACTATGTTTTTGTTTCTGAAATTTATGCAAAAATCCCAAGGTACTTGACAGGGAAGGCGAGGTGATTTGAGACATGACCGTTCCACTTATCAATCATCCAAGGAAGGCATGTTAGACACCTCAAAGTTCACAGGTATGAAGTGTGGCTTGCAATAACTTGTGTGCAGGCTCCCATTTATGAGGATGAGTATCTCCCGCCTTATGCTCGCAACTTTACTCGAGGACGAGCAAAGAGCTAAGTGTGGGGGAGTTGTTGACGGCTCTTAGACCCAATATTTACCCGTCAACTAGCTGCGCTTTTTATAATGAAACAATCACCAAAGGTAGACTTAGGTCTTTAAACTAATGATTTCCACGAGTCTTGGTGAATTTGTGAGTGCAGCTGCAATTCACAGGAAAACGGGGAAAAGGAAGCATAAAAGGCCCATCCTGGAAACACCAATTTTCCCCGTCATAAAGAATTATCCAAATAAAGCCCAACTCCCGATAAAAAGACTTCAAGTCCACCCATAGCAGATGGATCAGAGGAGAAGGCAACCAGGGGAAGCCACCTGAGAAGGCCCAAGCCCAGAGGGGCCAGCCACAGGTCGGCCGACCCCAAACCCTGGGTCGGCCGACCCCCTGTGGTGGCCCCACTGGCCCATCTTCCTATGTCGGTTCGCCACCGCCTTCCAGAGGTCGGTTCCACCTGCAATCAATGCCACCGACCTACGGAACCGCCTCAAGTTGCCGACCTTCTTGGGCTATAAATAAAGGGGTACCCCCCTCCTCCAAAGCACATCACAAGACACAAGTCATTCCACTCCCATCCAGGCCAAGGGCCTCTTGTACAGTAGTAGAATAGAGGAGAGGGGAAGGATCAAGAGAGGGATAGCTTTCCTTTTAGTTATTTCCTTATCTTGTACCCTTGGCGGATATTTATCTTATTAATAGTTCATCGTTCGTTCTTCGTTCGTTCGTCGTTCGTTCATCGTTCTTCGTTCGTTCTTAGTTCGTTCGTCGTTCGTTCATCGTTCGTCGTTCGTTCTTAGTTCGTTCATCGTTCGTCGTTCGTTCGTCGTTCGTTCATAGTACGAACCTTGTTCTTATTCGTAAGATTAGTATTCGTGGTGTTATTGATCTAGCGAGCTTTACATACTAGTCGTTATTCTTGTTATACTTGTTTACGGGATCATCGCTCCGCGAGGGGTGCTCTAGCCTTCCAGATTGGTACCAGGACCGGGGTTAGAGTAGTAATCGACGGCATAGGCGTGGTGCCTAGGCTAGAGGTTACCTTTGTTTGCAGCGTGCCCCACGGTTTGTAGAGGTAGGCGGCAGGTGGTGACAGCCCTGTCCGTCCCTTGTAATCCTCCACGTTCGGGTTCGTCGTAGAGCTACAGGCTGGCGTGACTTGGCAGACCAGGTCTATACCAGTGCCCGAAGTAAACAAGTAGAGCTAGAGTGCGATCGTCCTACGGGACAGCTAGATCTTTATTCATCCTCTCGATCCTATACTACTGCCATTCTTGTGTGTCCTTGGGTAAAACTAACCTTGCTGCAGATTATCACCGTTCCTTGGGGAAAACAAATACGATACCTTGGAATACTCCCGGGTGAAGTGCTACAACGGTATTCCGTGCGCTTGCGGATTTATTCGTGGTGTAAGAAATACCAACAACGAGCTGTTTCCCCTTCCCGCGGACGCCCGTAATCTTGAAGCGTGGGTCTCCCATCTTCTTGGGAGCAGCAGCAAGGGGAGAGTGCTCAATGTATTGATGGTGCACCACATTGCCACTCTTGGTGACTAGAGATCCCACGTACTTCTCTCCTGGACGGAGAGAGGTTCCCGGATTGTCGCGACGAGCCTTCCTTGGAGTGAGCGCTCCCGTGGTAGGATGAGGTGGAGCGGAATGACTCTTCCTCAAGACCTTCTTGGCTATGGGAGCTGCAGCGGGAGCACTTGGTGGTGGTAGGAAGGCCAAGGGTGCGGTATCCACAAAGTTAGCTTGCTCAATAGGGGAGATGGGATCAAGGATGTTCTCTAGGTCAAGTTCGCGCAAGAGTTGGCTCGTGGTGGCGGACACATCAAAATCAGGGATGCTGCTTTCCATGGTGATGTTGGGAGTGTTTTGGATGTTGGTTTGATGAAGAAGATGGGTGGTGCAAGGGAAAAAAAGGGGAAATCACTAATATTTATAAAGGAAACTAAGGAAAGAATTTCCCTGATTTTCCCGGAGCGGAGCAGGAGCTACATCAGTGGGATTTCTGCTTGTGAACGTTGGAGAAACAGGTGGGAGAAGTTTGGGACCGTTGTGGGTCTCACAGGGGTCGCCCGACCTGATAGGTGGGGTCGGCCGACCCTGTGTGGGTCCCGCTGGCGCCCTGATTTCTGCAGTGCTCTTCTCATTCGATAATATATTGTACAATAATTGCGACGGGTAAAAATAAGAAACAGAGGATGTCAGGATAAAAGATTTAAATCAATTAGATTCATGACATTGAAATCTTTATTTGCTTCGGGTTCAAGATAAATTTTAAGACGCTGACCATTTACCTTGAATACATTACCTCCGTCGTCCTGGAGTGTGATTGCCCCATGAGTCGATGTGTCGATGATGGTGTATGGTCCGTCCCACTTGCTTCTCAATTTTTCATGCCCGAAGAGCTTTACCCTTGAATTGAAGAGCAACACCTTGTCTCCAACTTTGAATTCTTTTATCCTTATTCGCCAGTCGTGCCAGCGCTTTGTACGCTCCTTGTAGATGGCTGAGTTGTGATATGCTTTGTCTCTCCATTCTTCCAACTCAGCTATCTCCATTTTTCTTCTCCACCCAGCTCCTTTCATATCCATGTTCCAAGTTCTCATGGCCCAATATGCCTTATGTTCCAACTCGTCTGGCAAATGGCACGTTTTTCCATAGACGAGTTGGTATGGTGACATGCCTATGGGTGTCTTGTAGGCTGTTCTATATGCCCATAGTGCATCGGGTAGCTTGTTCTTCCATCCCTTCCCCATTTCCAACACTGTTTTCTGCAGGATCCGCTTGATTTGTTTGTTGGATGTTTCGGCCTGCCCATTTGTTTGGGGATGGTATGGAGTAGCAATGTTGTGCTTTGCTCCAAGCTCTCTTAGAAAGCTACGGAAGGTCTTATCAATGAAATGAGACCCTCCATCACTTATCACCATTCTCGGAGTTCCAAACCTTGGAAAGATGAACTCGTGGAACATCCGGCGAGCGTGTTTGGAGTCGGCAGCTCGGCATGGCATAGCTTCTACCTATTTGGATACGTAATCCACCGCCAGCAATATGTACTCACAATCTTGGGACTTTACGAATGGTCCCATGAAGTCAATGCCCCATACATCGAAGAGTTCGACTTGAAGGTTGTATGTGAGGGGCATTGCATCTCGTGCTGTGATGCCTCCAAATCTCTGGCATTGTGGGCATCTTCTAATGAGTTCTTTTGTATCTTCATACATGGTTGGCCAGAAGAATCCACTTTGCCAGATCTTTGCTTGGGTACGGAAGGCACCATAGTGTCCACCGTATGGGGCTGCATGGCATTTTTCAATGATTTGTGTGCTCTCGGGAGTGGGCACACATCGCCTAAGCAGTCCATCGGCGCAGACACGATAGAGGTATGGTTCATTTCATAAGTGACGGCGACTTTCATAAATCAATCTTCTTTTATCCGCCCCTGGTGGTACGTATCCTGTGGCGATGAAGTTCACAATGTCGGCGTACCAAGGGTGCGAATCCGTCACTTTCAGCAGCATGTCGTCGCGTAGGAAGTCATTTATGGGTAACTCCTGCAAGTTAGTGAACTGCATACGCGACAAATGATCTGCTACAGAATTTTCTACTCCTTTCTTATCTTTAATTTCAAGATCAAACTCTTGGAGCAGAAGGATCCATCTTATGAGACGAGGTTTAGCATCTTTCTTAGCTAGCAGATATCTCAAAGCAGCATGATCAGTGTAAACGATAACTTTTGCTCCAGCTAAGTAAGATCTAAACTTGTCAAAAGCAAAAACAACGGCAAGGAGCTCTTTCTCAGTGGTGGTATAATTCAACTGAGCTCCAGTCAAAGTTTTGCTAGCATAAGAAATTGCATGATGCTTTTTGTCTTTCATTTGACCAAGAACTGCCCCCACAGCATAATCACTAGCATCACACATTATTTCAAAAGGAAGCGTCCAATCAGGGGGTTGAATGATTGGAGCAGAGATGAGTGCATTGTTAAGAGTAGCAAGGGCATGCATGCAGTCATCATTGAAATCAAAGGGTGCATCCTTAGCAAGCAAGTTCGTAAGGGGTCGTGCAATTTGAGAGAAATCTTTTATAAAGCGACGATAAAAACCAGCATGACCCAGAAAACTACGAACACCCTTGATATTCACAGGAGGCGGAAGCTTTTCTATAACTTCTATTTTTGCTTTGTCCACCTCTATGCCTCTCTCGGACACAAGGTGTCCAAGAACTATGCCCTCTCGGACCATGAAGTGGCACTTTTCCCAATTAAGTACTAGGTCCTTCTCACGGCATCTCTGTAAGACCTTGTCTAGATTTTCTAAGCAATGATCGAAGGTTTTTCCATAAACAGAGAAATCATCCATAAAAACTTCCATAATGTCTTCGATCATATCAGAGAAAATAGACATCATGCAACGTTGGAACGAGGCAGGTGCATTGCACAAACCAAAAGACATACGACGATAAGCATAAGTTCCATACGGGCACGTGAAAGTGGTCTTACTTTGATCGTCGGGGTGGATGGGAATTTGATGATATCCCGAATACCCATCAAGGAAACAAAAGAAAGAATGATTTGCCAACCGTCCAACATCTCATCGATGAAGGGCAGCGGAAAATGGTCTTTCTTTGTAGCCTTGTTAAGTTTTCGGTAATCAATGCACATTCGCTACCCCGTGACGGTTCGTTGAGGAATAAGTTCATTTTTATCATTATGAACAACCGTCATACCTCCTTTCTTGGGTACCACTTGTACGGGGCTCACCCAATCACTGTGAGGAACAGGATAGATGATCCCGGCGTGTAATAGCTTCAAGACCTCTTTCTTCACAACTTCTCTCATCGCATTATTCAGCCTCCTTTGAGGTTCCCTTGAAGGTGTACTTTCAGGATCCGTGGGAATGCGATGGATGCAGAGAGCGGGGCTGATCCCTTTTAGGTCTTCAAGTGAGTAGCCAAGAACGGAGCGATGTTTCTCAAGCACGGCTATAAGTTTGGTGGTTTCTTCTTCTGAAAGCTTGTCACTTATGATGACGGGGGCTTGCGGATCTCCGTGCAAGAAAGCATAGCGCAAACCGGGAGGTAGCGCTTTGAGATCAATGGGAGGTCGTGGCGGTGGTGTGGTTTGTGGTAGCTCAAAGGTGTCCTCCGAGTCGGCTTCTTCTAAGATAAAGTCTTGTGCATCTTCTTCCAAAGCTAACTCGGGGTCCATGTGAGGAAAAATGGCCATGACCTCTTCCACTTGATATTCCTCAAGTGGTTCATCGGAAAGAGTGTTTCGTGAGGTGGTAATTGGAATGGAGAATGACTCTTTTCCGAGGGTGAAGTTGAGGTTTCCAAATGATGGGGTATTGATGAGGAATTTTTCTATAGGATGCCCTATCATTATGTCGAAGTCTAGGACCTCGAAGACGTAGAAATCCAGGATAACCTCAAGGTCTTCATGATAGAGAGTCACATCTCTGACAATCCCCAAACTCTCAAGAATATGGCCTGATGGGTGCTTGAGGAGTTTGTTTGTTGATGTCCATGGTCGGTTGCCAAAGATTGACAACGCATATGTGTCGGAGAGGATGTTGGCACCAACAAGAGGGTTGTAGAGTGCATTCACCTTGGTTCCTTTGATGGAGCAGCATATGTTGGTTGAGGGAGGGCAGAGCCGAATGATATCCATGGATAGCTCATTCTCCCTCAACCATTCATCGCTCATGATTGAAGTAAGCTCCCGAACAGTCTCCACAAGATATTCTTTTTCAATTGGTTCGGGGGGTGGCAAAGGAACAGGCGGTCTCTTTTGAAACAAATAGTTCGAGGTGTTTCCAAAATCTTCAAAAATTTCTTCCTCAAACTCAAATGGTAACTCTAGAGGTTCATCATCCTCTGTCATTGTTCGGGAATCAGATGTGGACTCGGATGTTGGGTCTACCAAGGTAGACACCTTTTGCTGTGTTTCCACAATGAGTTCCTCATCTTTTGACTCCGGCTCCTCGGGTATTTCAGCGGAAAAAGGTGTATTTTCAACAATCCTTTCTAACAAATCTTTTGCTTCCGCTATGGTCTTATGAGAAAAAGAACCACCGGCAGCCGTGTCAAGATAAAGTGCGGTGTCTTTGCTCAACCCTGAATAAAAATGTTGCAAAAGAACGGGTTCTGGGAGCAATAACTCTGGACCGGAGTCTGTTAATGAACAGAACCGTATCCATGCCGCACTAAGGGTTTCTTGCTCCTCTTGGCGAAAGTTAATTATTTCCGCGCGTAGAGCAGTGATACGAGGTACGGGAAAAAATGCTAGACAAAATTTGTCTCGCAATTCTTTCCAATCACCGTTCACTCTCTTAGCGGTGTAAGTGTACCATTGCTTCGCCTTCCCATTGAGAGAGAAGGAAAACAATTTCCACTTTAAAGTTTCATGTGTCATGCCATTGATCAATCGGCATGCACACAATTGCTCAAACTCTCGCAAGTGTTCAAAAGGACTTTCGCTTTTAAGACCAGAGAAAGAAAGTCCTTTGATCAAAGAGATAAAACTGGGGCAGAGCTCATAGCTTGTTGAAACAACAAGTTGAGATGAACATGGTGGCTCTAAGAGCTCGCCCCGTGGAGTGGAAAAAGATTGGATTGTGGGTGATGACTCCATGTGTGTATTCTTTTTTTTTCTTTTCTAATTTAATTGAACGGGAAATGTAAAGATAAGTTACGAGGGCAAACCTGGTCCGCTACAGAATTAGCAACCGTTCCCCGGCAACGGCGCCAGAAATGCTTGTTGGTATTTCTTACACCACGAATAAATCCGCAAGCGCACGGAATACCGTTGTAGCACTTCACCCGGGAGTATTCCAAGGTATCGTATTTGTTTTCCCCAAGGAACGGTGATAATCTGCAGCAAGGTTAGTTTCACCCAAGGACACACAAGAATGGCAGTAGTATAGGATTGAGAGGATGAATAAAGATCTAGCTGTCCCGCAGGACGATCGCTCTCAAGTTCTACTTGTTTACTTCGGGCACTGGTATAGACCTGGTCTGCCAAGTCACGCCAGCCTGTAGCTCTACGACGAACCCGAACGTGGAGGATTACAAGGGACGGACAGGGCTGTCACCACCTGCCGCCTACCTCTACAAACCGTGGGGCACGCTGCAAACAAAGGTAACCTCTAGCCTAGACACCACGTCTATGCCGTCGATTACTACTCTAACCCCGGTCCTGGTACCAATCTGGAAGGCTAGAGCACCCCTCTCGGAGCGATGATTCCGTAAACAAGTATAACAAGAATAACGACTAGTATGTAAAGCTCGCTAGATCAATAACATCACGAATACTAATCTTACGAATAAGAACAACGATCGTTCTATGAACGAACGACGAACGATGAACGAACTAAGAACGAACGACGAACGATGAACGAACGACGAACGAACGAAGAACGAACGAAGAACGATGAACGAACGACGAACGAACGAAGAACGAACGATGAACTATTAATAAGATAAATATCCGCCAAGGGTACAAGATAAGGAAATAACCAAAGGAAAGCTATCCCTCTCCTTGATCCTTGCCCTCCTCTATTCTACTACTGTACAAGAGGCCCTTGGCCTGGATGGGAGTGGAATGACTTGTGTCTTGTGATGTGCTTTGGAGGAGGGGGGTACCCCTTTATTTATAGCCCAAGAAGGTCGGCAACTTGAGGCGGTTCCTTAGGTCGGTGGCATTGATTGCAGGTGGAACCGACCTCTGGAAGGCGGTGGCGAACCGACATAACAAGATGGGCCAGGGGGGTCTCCACCACAGGTCGGCCGACCTAGGGTTTGGGGTCGGCCGACCCCTGGTGGGCCCCTCTGGGCCTGGTCTTCCTCGTGCTGCTTCCCTGGGCTGTGTTGTCCTCTGATCCACCTGCTGTGGGTGGAGTTGAAGCTAGGATATTTGGATTTTGGGCTTCAAGAGAGGAATTCTTTATTCCGGGGAAAATTGGCGTTTCCAACTTGGGCCTTTTATGCTTCCTTTTCCCCGTTTTCCTATGAATTGCAGCTGCACTCACAAATTCACCAAGACTTGTGGAAATCATTAGTTTAAAGACCTAAGTCTACTTTTGGTTATTGTTTTATTATAAAAAGCGCAGCTAGTTGACGGGTAAATATTGGGTCTAAGAGCCGTCAACAGTCCCTTCCTAGTCCTTTCCAGGGGTCCCTCACTTGTGGTAGACCCTTAGAGGATCCCCCTTCTACTATTGTGGGCTTGTAACCACAACAGTTGACGCCGCCCGTGGGGATCGAACAAAAAGCCACGTCGAAAATGACCAAGAGGATTGAAAAATCAAAAACTGACCCTCCGGCAGGGGGTGCCCGGAAGAACAGGTCCGCAGCTTCGGACGACGGCGTCGACCCGCTGATGATAATCCGCACCTTCCCCAGCGGCTCGACACTTCCAACAACGTCCCTTCGGCATCGACCTCGGTGGTACCACCTTCGGAGACTAACAACAACACAACCAACGTCGACCTTCCAGCAGTCGAGGAGGCGGCCGAAGGCTCCTCCGAAGACGAAGAAGAGAACATCGACACGGGCGAGGTCGAGCGCCGTGACGAAACGATGGAACCACTTCGCAGGAACGCCGAAGCCGAAGCGCGGAACCAGAGGGGGCTCGCCGAAGCAGCGGCTGAGGAGCAGCGTCTGGCGGAGCTCCAAGAGGCATACAACCGCGAAGCTCGCGAAGCTGACGAAAGGCTGCTAAGGCAGCGCGCCCTCGAGAACCTTGACCGAGACGAAGCCACTTACCGCCTTCGAGCCGAAGCCGCGCGTCGACAGCAAGTTCACCTCCAGGCTCAACTAAACACCCTCCGACGCACCAGTCGCCGAGAGGTTGACACACCGGAACACCGCCAAGAGCGCGACGAGAGGCACACCCACTCCAGCGGCAGCAGGCGCCACGCAAGCTCCTCCGATACAAACCAACCGCTTTCCGCGCGCTTACAATCGGTGGCGTGGCCCCGGAAGTTCATTTCGGCGAAGCTGCCAACCTTCGACGGCACCTCCGACCCCCGCAAGTTCTTCATGAGCTACGAGACCGCTATCGAGTCAGCAGGGGGCGACGATGACATCAAGGCCAAGGCCTTCGTCCTCGCTTCGAGCGGGATCGCCAAGACATGGTACACCAATCTGCCCGCGAACAGCATCTACTCATGGGAGCAGCTTCGGGACCAGCTCCAAATCCAATTTCAAGGCAACTACGCCGCGAAGGTCATGGCGGCAGACCTTCAGGCGTGCAAGCAGAAAGACGGCGAGTCATTGCAAGACTACACCCGACGCTTCATCCATCTGAAGTGCCAGGTGGAAGGAGTACCAGATTCAATCATCATCGAAGCGGTGACCAAGGGCATGGGCCTGTGCCCAGCACGGTTCGAGATCCGAAGGATCGAGCCGAAGACCTGCACTCACCTGCTGCAAATCCTGGAAGCACATGCACGTGCCGACGAAGACTTCCGGCGCGAGCAAGCCAGAAGAAGAACGACCGGGGGAAACGTCACAGCGACCGAAGCGACGATCCCCCGGACGACCGCCGAGGCCACCGCTCTCAGCGTCGAGAGGTCCACAACATCAACAACTCTCGAAGCCGGAGCCCGTAGGGAACGGACAATCGTTCCGGAGGCTCGCTAAATAACTCGCGGCACTCCGATAACGGCCGCCGATACAACAACCGCAACTCTCGTGACCCATACTGCGAGGTCCAAGGCATCAATCAGGGCCATACATCAAAGCAGTGTCCCCAAATCTCCGCCTTGCGCGAAGCAAGGGAGCGCTGGGACGGCGACGCCGCTCGAGGAGTCAACATCATACACGGGGCTCCCGGAGCGGACGAGGCCTTGCCCCCGCCTCCGGAATCCCGTCCACTGTCGACCGGCCATAACATCATCCTGGCCATCACCGGGGGCTCCAGTCAGCCCTACGCCTCAAAGAGGCAGCACCGCGATTACGTGCGGCGAGTCAACCATGTGGCCGCTCATCCGCCATTGGCCCGATGCCGCTGGTCGCACGTGCCAATCACCTTCACTGAGGCAGACCTTCGCCCGATGGAGTACCCGCACAAGGACGCCTTCGTGATCAACGCCAACATGCGCGGGACGGAGGTCCGTCGCGTGCTAATTGATGGCGGCAGCTCTGCTGATGTCATCTTTATCGACGCCTTCAACCAACTGGGCATCCCCCGATCTGAGCTACGGGCCTCCGACAGTCCCCTCGTCGGCTTCGGGGAAGAGCCAATTCACGCCCTCGGGAGCGTGAAAATCGCAGTCTCCTTCTCTGGGCCAGCGGGACACCGCACCGAGCAGATCTCCTTCGACGTCGTCGACATGCCTTACGCCTACAACACCATCTTCGGCAGGGGGCTCATCAACGCCTTCAACGCAGTCACCCACCACGGCTACCTCTGCATGAAGATTCCGGCTCCGAATGGCGTCATCACTATTTACGGTGATCAACTTGCCGCCCGCCGCATCGAGCACGGCCAGACACATGGCCAGAAGCAAGTGCACCCGCTCCGACACGAGCCGAAGCCTGAGACGGTCGAAGCAGCTACACCGACACCTCCGGCCGGAACTCCGAAGGCACGCGTCGACGGTCAAGTCAAGAGCATTATCTTGTCTCCCGATCGCCCCGACCAAGCCGTCCTCATCGGCGACGGGCTCCCGCCGGGGCTAGAGGCAAGCATCATCGACCTCCTCCGGAACAACAAGGACGTCTTCGCCTGGTCAACCAGCGAGCTCTCTGGAGTGGACCGCAGCATCATCGAGCACAAGCTCGACATCGACCCGAAGGTGACCCCCATCAAGCAAAGAAAGAGGGAGTGGTCGGTGGAAAAGAAGGTGGCGCTTCGCGCGGAGATCCAGAAGCTCAAGGATGCGCAAGTCATACGAGAAGTGAACAAGTCCACATGGCTCGCGAACTCGGTCCTCGTCAAGAAACACACCGGCCAGTGGCGAATGTGTATCGACTACACCACCCTCAACAAGGCATGCCCGAAGGACGACTTCCCCTTGGCACACATCGACGAACTGGTCGACTCCACGGCCTGGTGCGAACTCATGAGCTTCCTCGACGCCTACTCCGGGTACCACCAAATATGGATGGCTCCCGAAGACGAGGAGAAGACGGCGTTCAAGACAGACGATGGGACATACTGCTATGTCCGCATGCCCTTCGGCCTCAAGAATGCCGGAGCAACCTTCTCCAGGGCAATACGGAAGACCCTCGGAGACCAGCTGAACCGAAACGCGGCAGCCTACATCAACGACGTCGTCATCAAAAGCATCTCCGACTCCGGACACCTCGGCGACTTAGCCGAAACCTTCGCGAATCTGCAGAAGGTGGGCTTCAAGGTGAACCCGACGAAGTGCACCTTCGCCGTGCGTGCCGGCAAACTCCTCGGCTTTCTCGTCTCCAAGCGAGGCATCGACCCGAACCCAGAGAAGATCAAGGCCATCACCGACATCGAGCCACCCAAGACCACCAAGGAGCTACAGCGCTTCACCGGCAGACTCGCCGCTCTCGGGAGGTTCATTTCCCAAGCGGCGGAGAAATGCCTTCCCTTCTACCAATGCCTTCGGGGCTCCGGCCCGATGCGTTGGGGGGACGAGCAAGACAAAGCATTCGAAGAGATCAAGTCATATCTGGTCAAGGCGACCACGCTCCGCCCTCCGCCTCCGAAGACGCCACTCCTACTGTACGTCTCGACCGCTTCGGCAGCAATCAGCGCGGTCCTCGTCCATGAAGTCCCGGTGGGAGACAAGCTGGTGCAGCGGCCCATATACTACGTATCGGAAGCCCTCTCCGGAGCCCGACTCAACTACAATGTCGTCACCAAGCTGGCTTTCGCAGTGCTGATGGCATCACGAAAGTTGCGCCGATACTTCAAAGGTCACGAGATCACGGTGCCCACCTCGTTCCCATTGAAGGACGTCTTCGGCAACAGGAACGCCTCAGATAGGGTGGCCAAATGGGCCATCGAGCTAGCGGCCTTCGACATCAAGTTCGTGGCCCGCAAAGCTATCAAGTCCGGAATCATCGCCAACTTCATCGCCGAATGGACACCCGCTCCGATTCCGGAGAAGCTGCCGCAAGAGCCGCTTTGGACAGTGCATGTCGATGGGGCTTGGGGCTCCTCCGGAGCGGGATGCGTCGGCATCATCACTTCGCCAAGCAACCAGAAGCTTCGGTACTCGGCTTCGCTCGCATTTCCAACAACAAAGAACGCAGCAGAGTACGAGGGCGTCCTCCTCGGGCTCCGCCAGCTCCGGGCACTCGGCGCCCGAAGAATCATCATCTACACCGACTCCCAGCTCATCTCCGAACAAGTCTCAAAGGAATACATCGCCCGAGACCCAGAGATGGCAAGCTACCTCAAGGTCGTCCGAAGCATGGAGAAACACTTCTCCGGCTTCGACGTAAAGAGTCTCGAGGGTACACAATTAGGAGGCCGATGCCCTGGCTAAGGCAGCGGCGAACCTGCTCCCGATACCTCCCGACGCCTTCCACGAGGTGTTATCGGAGGCATCCTTTGCTCCAAAGAAGCCGGTGTCGGTCATGATCCTAAGCGGCGAAGACTGGTGCGCTCCGATTCGAGCACAGCTCGAGGGGCGGTACTGTGCCGACCGGTGGAAGAGAAAAGAGTCAAGCTGCGCACCCGAAGCTACATCATCTTCAACAACATCCTGTACAAGAAAGGTGTTTTGGAGCCACTCCTGCGTTGCCTTTCGTTCGACGAAGGCAAGGCGCTCCTTCGGGACATCCACGAGGGGCTATGCTCATCGCACCTCGCACCCCGGGCCCTCGTCGCCAAGGCGTTCTGGCAAGGGTTCTACTGGCCTACAGCAGCTCGCGACGCCGAAGAACTCGTCCGCACCTGCCCTAGCTGCCAGTGGATGGGAAGACAATCACATCGCCCTGCCACCCCGCTTCAGCCGATTCCTTCGGTCTGGCCTCTCACCCGGTGGGGCATCGACATCGTCGGTCCCCTTCCCACCGCTCCGGGCAACCTCAAGTGGGCGGTGGTGGGGTACGAATACTTCTCCAAGTGGATCGAAGCCGAGCCCCTCGCTAACATCACGGCGCGCTCGGTCCGAAAATTCTTCTGGAAAAACATCGTCTGCCTCTTCGGTGTGCCGATGCGCATCACGATCGACAACGGCTCCCAATTCGAGTCCCACCTCTTCAAAGAATACTGCCTCTCCATCGGCGTCCAGGAGTGCTTCGTCTCCGTCACCCACCCGAGAGCCAATGGAGCGGTGGAGAAAGCTAATGGCACTGTCTTCGACGGCATCAAAAAATGCCTCCTCGGATTGCCGAAGGGGAAGTGGGCCGAACAACTACCTAATGTGTTGTGGTCGCTTCGCACGACTAAGTCAAGCCGACGGGGTTCTCACCGTTCCGCCTCCTGTTCGGAGCCGAAGCAGTCACTCCGGAAGAAGTGCAAAACGGCTCGCTCCGTACTACCTCGCCACTTGCCAACGATGAAGACGTGTCCAAGGACCTCCTCGAAGAAACAAGACTCCAAGCAGTCGCCAACTTGAAGCGGTACATGGCTTCGGTAGAGAACTCGTACAACCAAAGGGTCAACCCCCGACACTTCATTCCAGGCGACCTCGTCCTCAAGCAAAGTATTCACCCGATATCTGTCGGCAAGCTTAACAGCAAGTGGGAAGGGCCCTTCATCATCTACAACTCAATTCGCCCGGGGGCGTTCCATCTGATGGAGCTCGATGGAACACCGCTTCCAAGAACAAGGAACTCTGATGCCCTTCGCCGGTACTATGTCTAAGGACTTAGCATCCTGCCGGCCTCTGAGCCGCGTAGCCTGCGTGCTACAAGTTACCTGTATCTTCTTTCGGTGTGTTCTTCTTTCTTTCGGCAGTAGGGCGACGATGATCCCCTTAGCTGCATTCCCCATGGGCCATGTAATCTGTACCGATGAATGAAATGAGACATCCTTCCGCGGTGCAACGTAACATGCAAATCCAGCTGGGAGCCAGAGGTCATAACCTCCGGAACAAGCTGAAGCCAGGCACACATAAGTCCTAGATTCCGAACCCTAAGGGAAAATCGATGCCGACGCAAGACACCGGAACTCCCTGTTGGTATTTCTTACGTCACGAATAAATCCGCAAGCGCACGGAGAATACCGTTGTAGCACTTCACCCGTGAGTATTCAAAGGTATCGTTATTTATATTTTCCCAAAGGAACGGAGTGGAATTATCTTCTAGTCTAGCTCGTCCAAGGACACGAAGAAGGATGGTAGAAAAGGGTAGAGAGGATTCCTATGGATGAGGTTCTTTCTAGAAAAAGACAGGATTAAACACAGCAGGGCTGTCACCACCTACCGGCAACCCTCTACCACTAGGACACGTGACACTAGGGCTATCAAGTCCCTATGCCAGTCCTGAGGTCGCGTGACAACAAGGCAATCAAGTCCTCACTGCCAGACCTATGGTAGATCCCTCCTCTAATTGCTTACTTTGGGCGCCGGCGTAGACCTGGTCTGCCAAGTCACTCTGGCCAAGAGGCCTACTACGTACCCGGACGTGGAGGATTACGAAGGACGGATAGGGCTGTCACCACCTACCGCCTACCTCAACAAACCGTGGAGCACGCAGCAAACAAAGGTAACCTCTAACCTAGACACCACGTCCAAGCTATTGATTACTACCTTAACCTGGGCGAGAGGCAAGGCACTCTAGATGAATAGAGCGATGATCCCGTAAGCAAGTAAAGAAAGAACTTAATCTAGATAAGAAGTACTCAAATCATAATCAAGCCAAGGATCCACAACCAAACAAGGAACGCTTAACCAAGGCTAGACTATATCCAATAGGAGATCGAGAATACTTACTTTGATGAAGATGAACGAACGATGAACGACGAACGAACGACGAACGAACGACGAACGAACGACGAACGAATGATGAACGAACGACGAACAATGTATTATAAATAAGTATCCTCAAAGATACAAGATTGGGGCTAAGTCCTCACAAAGGGAGGACTACCCTTCTCCTCTACCCTACTCTCTACCTACTCTACTTGTATACAAAGGACCCTAGGCCCTTGGGAGTGGAATGAGGCTCTCCTTCTTGTGTGTCTTGAGAGGAGGGGGTACCCCTTTATTTATAGCCCTCCAAAGGCGGTGGAATTGAGGCGGTTCCCGGCATTGATGGCATTGATTGCAGGCAGAACCGACCTTGGTACGTCGGTGGGGAACCGCCACAGAAAAATGGGCCCAAACGGCCACTGTAGCAGGTCGGCCGACCCACTGTAGCAGGTCGGCCGACCTGGGCTGGGCCCCACTCGGCCTGGTCTTCCTCTGGTGTGTTCTCCACTCGATTTTGCTTCCAGATGGGCCTGCTATTGGGTACCTAGATGTTTGCCATTTGTTGAGTTGGTTTGGCACTGTTTGGGGGTCCAAAAGTCCCCGGGAATGGCCTTGATTTGTCAGGGTGTACAATCTACCCTTTTGGGTTGTGTTCCCTCTTCATTTGGGCCTTAAACCACCTGCATGCATAATTTCACCAACACTTGTGGAATTGGTTAGTAATAAACTCCTACCACTATGTTTGTTGTTCATTTTAATTCTTTTATGCGGGTAATTGACGGTAAAATTCTTGCTCTAAGGACCGTCAACAACTCCCCCGCACTTAGCCTTTGCTCGTCCTCGAGTAAAGCTGAAGGACTAAGGTGGAACAAAACTTCCTTTGGTATGATGCTAGCATACAAGTTATTCCAAGCCATACCTGCACCTTGTTGGCGGTCGTTAAACCACGATTTGACCGCCACCCTACCGGTAAATAAATGTATAACACCAAAATTTTGTGCATAGTAGTTAGGAATAATGCTACTCCACAGGTTTTGGTGAATATTTGGATGCAGGAGTGGATAATGGAGAAAAGTGGGCCCAGCCAGGGAATTTCCCTGGCCGGCCGGCCCCACCTGGTGGCCGCAGGCTCCAAACCACCTCCAGTGGGCTGGAAACTAATCCATAACGCATAATTCAAGCCCAGCCCAGCAGAATTGCACCGCCATTCTAGAAGGTGTGCTATTTGGGCCTTAACTTGGCCCTCACTTCAATTCTGCCGACCCCAGCGAGGAGCCGACCTTCGGACCGCCATCAGGAGACGATCTGGAGCGTCGAGGCAGAAGACGGTGGCCAACCGACAGAAGGGACGGCCGGCCGGCCACCCCCCTAGGCCGGCCGGCCGGCTTTGGCGGCGCCGCCTCTCCAAAGTCGGCAGCAGTGCTTCCACCGCCTTGGAGACCTATAAAATGGACCCTCCTACCTCAGAAGCAACTCGCACCATCACCTTCATCCAAGTGTTCATTAGTTTAGTAGTAGCTTTGGGAGTTAGAGTAGAGTAGAGTAGAGTGAGAGCTCTCTCGGGCTTCCGGAGTCTTCTCGGAGTTCGGTATAGTTCTTTGTATCCTTACTCTTTTGAGATATTATTTTATTCAATAATTAGTTTTATCTTTATTTATTTCTTTTAGTAATTATTTTCTATTTAGTTTATTTATTCTGTTAAGTAAGTGCTCGTAGAAGTCTTGTTGTGGGATTCATGATTGTTGGAGTACGCAAGTACGAGAGAGTGCCTTCGTCGAGATGACGTCATGTGAAATCTGTGCTTGTTTATTCTTAGATAGGACTGCTCCGTTGATCAAGAGTAGTTCCTCTAGGCGGGTTGTAAGCGTGGCGCTTAGATCTTGGCCTATGCACGTTTGGCACCCAGCCCCACGGAGGATGGTAGCCGCGAGTGTATGTGACAGCTGCACCGGTCTCTGTGATCCACCACGTCCGGGTTGGACTCAGCAGGGTCTTAATTATAGCATACGATTCCCTAGGTTTGAACTAGCATCATCGGTTGACCTAGCACATGTGTGCCCCGAAACGACATGACTTGTATGTGTGTGATCTTAACTAGAGTAGATAACCTTTGTAGATTAGACTACTAGAAAGAGTAAATACTAGGTAAACATACAGGTAGCTTTAGCTCTATCTCGTTGCTCTCCCAAATGTATACTACAGTTTTTCTTTTATTACCTTGGATTTGAGGATGTGTGTGCCACCCATATATATCATGCCTATCTTACCCCCGTCTCAAGTATAGTTTGATACATTATCCTTTCTCCAAATTATCCAGTGCATTGCTACTGTTCAGCTCCCTTTTGCTCTACTTCCCTGCGGAAATATAAATACGATAACCCTGGAATACTCCAAGGTGAAATGCTACAATGGTGATCCGTGCGCTTGCGGAATTAATGAATTTAATTTTATCGCATAAGAACCGCCAACACACCTGTGAACTTTGATGTGTCTACCATGTCATCTTGGGCGGTTGAGGAATGGAACGGTCTTCATTCAAGTCATCATCACTCCTCTGTTGAGTAGCTTAGGTTTTTGAATTTTTTTTTTCAAAATGAAAACATAGCTCGTACTCCTCAAATGATACTCTCAGATCGCTCAAAGTGTATGATTCCTCACCAAGGCATTTGAGTTGCCTCTTTTCATCCTACATCTACAAATGGCTTTTTGTGGAGCTTGGTAGGGATGGAAAGGAGCATACTTGCATCACTTATATTGCTAAGTCAAAGAGCGGATCCAAAGAGAAAACAAGTCATACAATCTGATCAAGAATGTGCATGTGTGTGGATATGTGTATAAGATGGTGAATGGAATGAGATGGATACCCCTTGATGTGGATGATGTCTCTCTCTTGATTGATTTTCGTTTGAGAGCATGGCTATCACCAACTTTTTTCTCTTTTTTTTTCAATCACACTCAGCATGCTAGAGCATGTATTTTTTTTATTCATGCTTCTCATGCATGTGAGTACTCTCTACTTCGTTTTTTTCATCAACCTTTCTTTTTTTTCTCGATAGCCATGTCTCCTTTGCAAGGATATTTTAGAGAGAGAGACATCAACAACAAGTGATGGAGTATTTATTTTTGGTGGATGGGTGGATGGAAAAGGTGTTGCTAACTTCCAGTGTAGAAGTTTAGCATGTTTTGTGGTGGTGGTGTATGTGTACGTGGTCTTGATCATGAAAGTATGACAAGCATCTCACAAGGGTCACAACAATTTGACAAAACTCAAAGTAATAACAAGCAGCATTTGTAGGGGTTTTCAATGTGATCTTTATATTTGGCTCTGGTGGGAATATAAGATCATTGAGGAGTACAAAGCTATGATTTTTAAATTTTATAAGATAAATTCTCAAGCACTCTATACAGAAGAAGCAAGATTCCTCTCATCCAACCATATCACATTCGCCAACAACTTAGATAGACATGGGTTCCTAAGAGAATGGTGTTCACAAGCAACAGAAGTATGATGCGAGGAATAAAGAGTATGCAGGCCAACCAGAAAGAAGCATGTTGTTGAGGGGAAATCATGTTTGGTTTGAAAATGAGTTAAATTTTAGTGATTGAATCGTAAGATTATTTTAACTCATGAGTTAGGGAGAGAGAGTAGTAGGGTAGAATGCGCAAACCATTGCGTTGGATGAAGTGGAGACCAAGAGTGGCCATAGGAGATCAAACCAAAGTTACGATCGAACTTTCTTTTCTTGTGCCCGATGACCGCTCCATAGCGTGTTTGAACGGTGCGATGTTTGTGCATTGTGTTGGTGGGAGATCTCGTGTGTGTGCTTGATGAAGAACGAGAGGTCTCTCCCACACTTGTTCTTGTACCTAGACTTTTTTATTCAAAACAAACAAAAGGATATGGAAATAAAAAGGACTCTACCGGGGTTAAAGACCGGTGAGCCTAAGTTTATTGAATATGACAAAATAACTCAAGGCGCGTTATATGTTTGAAAGGGAGATAAAAGCGCCTAGTTTATTCATATAAATTCTTTTTTTATTATTTTTTTTATTTTAAATTTTATAAAGAAATGTAACAAAAGAGATAACTGCCGGTTATCCTGTCGGCAAGGGCATCGTCATTTTAAGTCTGACGAGCAAGACATTTCTCCGTCATGTTTAGCTTGATATATGATGTGGCTCCGGAGAATGTCTGCAAGGTTAGTGCCAATATACAACCACGATATTTGCAATATTTATGATAAATGAAAGCATCTACAACCATCCTAAAGAACAAATAGCAAAAGGAAGCCTTATGGAGGTTGCAGAGCTCATGCATGGGTTTGGCACCGATGATTATTGACTCTAGAGGAGGGTCATATGAGCATGTGTCTTGTGGGTTTTCAAGAAAGAAGCTCTTATGCTCATGCAAAGTTTCATGTTGTTCAAACACTAGAGTCGATGCCTCAAGAATGTCCATAGCCTGGAAGTTTTTCTTATCAAGAGGTTCTTGATCACCAACAAGAACGGCGTATGGAGGGATAGAGGGGAGAGGCTCAGGAAATGATGATGAAGGCCGTACGGTTTTGGATAGGTGAAAAGTTTCTTCCAACTCATCCTCTCTTTTGATGGAAAGCTCTATGTCCTCAAACAAAGCAGGCTTGGTAGGTACAAAAGATGATACAATCTTAACTTCCTCAAGCGGATTCTGCTCTGGATCAGGAGGCTGCACCATTCGATGTTTTGGGTGACAGGCAGAAGAGGATTTCCAAGGTTTGTTATTAGGGTCAAAACGAGGAAGGTGTGCCGTAGGCTTCGGGATCCAAGTATAATTTGAAGGATTTTGAGATTGTCTATCAAGATATTCCTTGTATTCGTCCGAGAACTCAAGTGGTTCATGATTGATATGAGGTTTCGCCAAAGGATTTTGAGTGGTAGTGGTAGCGAAAGAGGTTTTCCCAAGACTTGCCTTCATGTCCTCCTTGAGAAATGGTTCCTCGAGAGGATCGGGAGGAGTAGGAGGCATCTTTTCCCAAGTGTAGTTTGAGGTGTTTCCATAATCATTAGAAAGATCTTCCTCGAATAAAGGGAAATCAAGAGGTTGAGTTTCTTCTTCCTCCTTCATTGTTCTTGGTACGGGAGAGGGCTCAACAGACGAATCTTGATTCAGATGTTGAGGGTTCCTTATGGCTTGACACTTGGAGGGGTATTTTTAGATCATCAACATAGGAAGAGTTTTCTAGGATAAGATCTAGGAGCGCTCTTCCTTCTGTCGGAGTTTTGGTAGCAAAAGATCCTCCAGCGGTGATGTCAAGGTATAGGGCGGATTCCTTGTCTAGACCCATATAGAAGTGTTGCAATAACATGTGGTCGGGAATAGACAAGTTTTGGCCGGAAAGAGTTAGCGAGGAAAACCTAGCCCAGGCCGCACCTATAGACTCCTTCTCGTTCTGACGAAAGTTGAGAACTTCCGTACGGAGAGCAACGACGCGGGATAAGGGAAAGAAGGCTAAGCAAAATTTATCTCGAAGCTTTTCCCAATCACCGTACATGCTTCCGACGGCAAGTATGTACCATTGTTTCGCTTTCTCTTGAAGGGAGAAAGGAAACAACTTCCATTTCACTGTTTCTGGTGACATGCCTTGTATCATGACGCATGAACATAAGTGCTCGAACTCTCGCAGATGGTGATATGGATTTTCATGGTCAAGTCCAGAGAAGGGTCGTTCCCGTACCATGGTTGTGAAGGTGGGGTGGAGTTGATAGCCAGATGAGGAAATTAGTTTTGAAGATGGTGGTGGCTCAAAGAACTCTCGCCTTGGAGCAGAAAATGATTCGAGTGTAGGTTCTGGCTCCATGATAAATATTTTTGGTATTTTCTTTTAATTGGATAGGTAATGATGGGGAAATGGTAGAAGGGATAAATGGTGGAAATTTGATGATGGATGAAGGAAAAGCAATAAAGGAAAAACGATAAATGAAAGGATACAATACGAGGACCAACTAGGTTTGAAGACAAAACAACAACCGTCCCCGGCAACGGCGCCAGAAATGCTTGTTGGTATTTCTTACGTCACGAATAAATCCGCAAGCGCACGGAGAATACCGTTGTAGCACTTCACCCGTGAGTGTTCAAGGGTATCGTTATTTATATTTTCCCAAAGGAACGGAGTGGAATTATCTTCTAGTCTAGCTCGTCCAAGGACACGAAGAAGGATGGTAGAAAAGGGTAGAGAGGATTCCTATGGATGAGGTTCTTTCTAGAAAAAGACAGGATTAAACACAGCAGGGCTGTCACCACCTACCGGCAACCCTCTACCACTAGGACACGTGACACTAGGGCTATCAAGTCCCTATGCCAGTCCTGAGGTCGCGTGACAACAAGGCAATCAAGTCCTCACTGCCAGACCTATGGTAGATCCCTCCTCTAATTGCTTACTTTGGGCGCCGGCTTAGACCTGGTCTGCCAAGTCACTCCGGCCAAGAGGCCTACTACGTTCCCGAACGTGGAGGATTACGAAGGACGGATAGGGCTGTCACCACCTACCGCCTACCTCAACAAACCGTGGAGCACGCAGCAAACAAAGGTAACCTCTAACCTAGACACCACGTCCAAGCTATTGATTACTACCTTAACCTGGGCGAGAGGCAAGGCACTCTAGATGAATAGAGCGATGATCCCGTAAGCAAGTAAAGGAAGAACTTAATCTAGATAAGAAGTACTCAAATCATAATCAAGCCAAGGATCCACAACCAAACAAGGAATGCTTAACCAAGGCTAGACTATATCCAATAGGAGATCGAGAATACTTACTTTGATGACGAACGAACGATGAACGACGAACGAACGACGAACGAACGATGAACGAACGACGAACAATGTATTATAAATAAGTATCTTCAAAGATACAAGATTGGGGCTAAGTCCTCACAAAGGGAGGACTACCCTTCTCCTCTACCCTACTCTCTACCTACTCTACTAGTATACAAAGGACCCTAGGCCCTTGGGAGTGGAATGAGGCTCTCCTTCTTGTGTGTCTTGAGAGGAGGGGGGTACCCCTTTATTTATAGCCCTCCAAAGGCAGTGGAATTGAGGCGGTTCCTGGCATTGATGGCATTGATTGCAGGCAGAATCGACCTTGGTACGTCGGTGGGGAACCGCCACAGAAAAATGGGCCCGAACAGCCACTGTAGCAGGTCGGCCGACCCACTGTAGCAGGTCGGCCGACCTGGGCTGGGCCCCACTCGGCCTGGTCTTCCTCTGGTGTGTTCTCCACTTGATTTTGCTTCCAGATGGGCCTGCTATTGGGTACCTAGATGTTTGCCATTTGTTGAGTTGGTTTGGCACTGTTTGGGGGTCCAAAAGTCCCCGGGAATGGCCTTGATTTGTCAGGGTGTACAATCTGTCCTTTTGGGTTGTGTTCCCTCTTCATTTGGGCCTTAAACCACCTGCATGCATAATTTCACCAACACTTGTGGAATTGGTTAGTAATAAACTCCTACCACTATGTTTGGTGTTCATTTTAATTCTTTTATGTGGGTAATTGACCGTAAAATTCTTGCTCTAAGGACCGTCAACACTTCCACCGGCAACCGTCTTCATCGTCGGAAGAGACTCTCGGTACCTGCGACATCAGCTGTGAGTTTTGGAGGCACAAATCCCGAAAGAAGTCCCCGAAGGATCCCTCTTGGTTGCGCCGGAGCCATCGGCGCCACTGCGTGCCCTTCACATAGTAGGGCCGACCCTCCGGAGCGGACGGACTCCCGGCCGGAATCAGGATGTTCTCCAGAATAACGTCGAGGCATACTAAGGCGTGATTGCCTTCGGCCTCGCTCGAAACCAATAAGTCGCAGTGGAAGCGTATAAACAACACGAAGAAGAACAAGTGCATTTATACAGCCCGAAGGGCACCTAGTACAAGCTAAGTACACCAAAAGAAGTAGGGCACGAAGTCTGCGAAAAACGCACACCTGGGGGGGAGGCTGGGCCGATGAGTCAACTTCCGTGACGTTGCCCTGGGCCGTCACCGAGCCTCCACCCCCGCTACACACTAAGGTGCTGGCGCTGCCGGCCCCGGCAGGGATCTCGCCCGACGGAGGCGTCACCACGGAGGATGCGGCAGCCGGAGGCGGCGCGGGAACTCTGCTTCCGGGCTTCGACTTCCGGGACGCTGCAGCGGTGAGAGCAGACTGGCGAGCCAGTTTCTCCCCCACCACCAACCAGAAGTGTTGCCCGAGTTGGTTCCCGAAGCTCTGCACCCTCGAGGCCAGCTCCTGAAACCGGCCCCCATCTCAGCCGCCATCTCCGCCAGCTGCGCCGAAGCAGAAGCAGCAGCGGGAAGGTGAGTGCAGGCCACTTGCACAAGGGAACCGAAGGCAGCAGTCCAGGCGGTCTCGGCACAGAAAGTGCCAAAAGACTTCATGGCCCGAGACGCCAACTTCATGGAGCGCACAAGGCGCCCGATGCTCCCTCCGAGGTCGTCGGCGGTATGCTTGATCGGCTGCACCTCGACGCCCAACCCTTCCAGCAGGCTGTTGAAATCGCCAAGTGCCTGCCACGCCATAGCAGCATCTTCCTTCCTCTGCGTCTTGGCCGCGCTCAGCAGCACCAGAGTTTCCGACAACTCCTTCTCGGTGGCCTCCTTCGAGCGGGTCAACGACTCGAAGGAGATCTTTAAACTCTCCAGCTCTTTCCAGGCCTTCTTAGAGACCTCCTTCGCAGACGTCAAGGCATCGGAAGAGTCCTTTGCCGCCGCTAAGGCCTTCTCCAGCTCCGAGGCAAGAGCGTCACGACCCTTCTCCGCCGCCTCCCGGGCCCTCTGTGCGGCTTCAGCAGCTCCCTCCGCAACTTCGACACGCGCCCGGAGCCGCGCAAGGTCGAATCCTTCGAGCGACGACTGCAGATGTCGAGCAAGCACCGCCGCCTGACGAAGAAGCGAAGCAAGTCAGCTACAGCAAGTAAATCAAAGCAAAACACAAGAGTACAAACCTTAATTGCCAGTCCGGAGAGAGCCGTTGCAGCGTCCTCCGGAGCAACTTCTTCCATGGCCTCTTCCAGCTCACCGAGCCCGTTGAAGTCATAGACCCCACGAAGGACTTCGGCGGCCTCCGGACGCTCCACGAAGTCGCTCCAATCGAGACGGGCCTCCGACCCCCTCGCAGCTTCGGCCTCCTCGATGGGCGACCTCCCGAAGTAGCCCTTCCCCCGACCATGACTGGGCCCCGCGTCGGCCACCCCCTTTCCTCCGGAAGGCTCTTCCTCGGAGACCTCCTTCTCAATGCGAGCGCCTTCCGCTAGAGCAACAGAGTTAGTGGGACTTTCACAACCAGCAAAGCAAGAGTGATGGGAGGAGAAAACGATACCGGGAGACCGCTGGACTGGCTCCATCGTTCCCTCGACGTCAGCCGCGAAGGACGGCATCCCGAAGAACCCGACGTCTTCATCGTCGGAGTCGAGACTCACCACCTTGGCCGAGCAGCGTCGTCAGTCAACTCCTCCAAGTCGGTGCCATACCCCAAGTCCCCTTCGACGGCTCGGGAGCTCGACCTCTCGACACGTGTCTGTTGACGGTAAAATGTGTGTTCTACCGCTCGCACACGTGGCCTGAGAGATTTGCTTAACTCTGTTCAGGACCAAAACTTGGAACGCGGTGAATTCCGGAGCGTGCCAGTCGATTTTCCCTACAAATCGACAAAGACAAGAAAAGCGTGTAAAATTCCCGGACTATCGGCCCCGGACAGGCCGATGCGTAACCGCAGCCGATGTTAGTGTATAAAATAAAGTAACAATAAGCACTCGGCTGTCGGCTAGAAACGGATCGACATGTCGCAACAATAAGTACTCACACGATAAATAAAGCAAGGCATGCATCAGAATCGGCAATCGGCAAAGCATGCAATCGGCAACATCTATCGGCAAGCATCATGATAAGGCGAATCGACATTGACGAAGGAAGGCTCAGACATATACTTGAACGAATAAAAGAGTTTAAAGGCACACAAGCATAGATCTGAACGTGGTAAACAATCGGCTAAACACTCCGAAAGAACGATTAAACCAATAACCACTAATTATACCCATAACTTGACAATCGCTTCACCGAGGACACGTCAACTAAGTGAAGTAGAACAGGACACGTCTAACTGTTCTACACGATCGGCAGGTACAAATATAATCGGCAACTACCAGTCCCAGATGCTCAGTAAATTAAATCTAACTCTTAGCAACTGTTTCGCCGAGGACACGTCAACTAAGCGAAGCAGACATGACAAGTCAAACTGTCTACCCAATCACTAAGAGCAGATTTAATCGACTAAGCACCTTAACCGTGACTCGAATAACCAGATCAAACAGAAATCGACATCAGCAATCGGCAACAAGGTCGCGGCGAGGACAAGTCAACTAGCCGTGACAAAGAATTGGACCAGGTCTTAAACAATTCCATGCAGTCGATGCGTAATGTAAACCCTAGATTGATCTAAACTACCGGATAACTAGCAGCCACATCAATCTTAATCATGGACAAGTCGACATAACAAGATCGATGCGCTTACCTGACGAGATCCAGTCGAGCCGGAGCCCCGATGGACGCCGGTGACGAAGAACACGTCGAGAAATTGTGGCGGTGTGCCGAAAGAGTTGTTTTGTATTGATTTGTTTTTTACAATGTGACGGCACCCTTTATATTTATAGGGTGATCTGGACCTTACGTACAAACACTAGACTCCAACATGAAACCGACTAGCTATAGAGATGCTATGCTAATCTAAACAAGTCGGTTTGTTACTTCCTAAACAAAATAATTCTTTCTTTATTCGGCCAGATGCCCACGCCAATCTCTTGCTTCGTACGGAGTCATAAATAAAATATTCCGGCCACGGTGCTATACCATGTACTGAATCCTTTATTTAATCTTCCATCGCGATATCACTTTGGGCTTCTTCACGTGTAGCTTTCCTTTCATGTACATACGTATTTCGTATGTATTCTGGCAACAAAACACATGTACTTCCTGGCTTGGTAGAAGCTTCCTTCACGCACACACGTCTTCAGATCATTCTTGGTTTCCTTAATTACTGCCTTTTGACTTGTTTATCAACCAAAGCTCCATGCAATCAGCTGGCATATGCGATGGACTCTATGCCTTCAGTCTTCAGGTCATCTGCACCCTTGCGTGTCAGATTTCGGTGTCAACACATGCCCACCAAGCCGGGGTATGAAAATCTTTTCATGCGCCGGATTGCTTTCCTGCTCTTGTCATCATCTTCAGATTTCTCAAAACAATACGAAGAATCAAGCCACTTTACTTCCCTGCTCAAATATCTTGGGTTTTTAATTCAAAACATAACTTTGCTCCTCAAATGATTCTCTCAAATCGCTCAATGTGTATAATTCCTCTCCAAGGCATTTGGTTTGCCTGTTTCTCCCTATTTCTAATAAGGCCTTTTTGTGGAGTTTAAGGTAAGGGATAAACTGACACATACATGCAACACATATTTTGCCAAGTTAAAAGACCGGACCCACGGAGAAAACATGTCATACAATCTGATTAAGATGTGCATGTGTATGGATAATATGGTGGACTAATGGTGGAATGATGGTGAAGAGGAATTGTACTCCTTCAAAAAACTCTCCCTTTGAAATACCCGTGTACAACCATTCCTTCTTTTTTTTTCTTTTTTTTTCTCTGCTCTACTTCATGGTAGGCACATTTTTTTTATTTTTTTATTTTGCAATAGCCGTACACGGTTGCACAAATAATAGAGAGGGAGTTTCAATAACAGGGAGTATTTTCTGGTGGATGGATGGAATGGAAAATATTTATGGTGCTAACTCCCAGTGTAGGAGCTTTGCAAATATGGTAGAAGTGTATGTGCGCGTGAATCTTGATCAAGAAAGCATGAAAAGAATCTCACAAAGGTCACAACAATTTTAACAAGGCTCACCGTGAAAACATGCAGCATATGTGTAAAGCTTTGCAATTTAAATTGATATATGGCTCTGGTAGGAATTTATTATATCATTGAGGAGCTAAGCTATTTATTTTATTTTTGCAAGATAAAATTCCCAAGTATTTAGCAATAAAAAGTAAGGTTTCTTTGATTATACCATATTTTGGAGCTCATCATGACGTAGTCATCCGTTACCGCATTGATGCCCACAAGCTGAGGATAAGCATGGTCTATGCAGTGGCAGCTTGGCATGAGTAGACGTAGTTGCCGAGTCGCAATCGGCAATCATGGTTGTCGAAGTGGTCTTGTATCTTGATGCAAATAGCTTGTCTCCAAACTTGATGTGAATAATCTTGACGTCGTCTTCGTGCGGCACCATCTTGTTCCTAGTTCTGGTTGCTCTGCATGGTTGTCATCTTGGTCTCTGCGTAGGCCCTGGGATATCTGTGTCTTGGCCGATGATGCGTAGTCTGATGCCCATTGCCGATCAGAATTTCTTTATTCGACCGGTCGCATAAGGGTGAAGATTTACTTAACCAGTCTATAACAAACCCATCGGTTGGATGCCTTTTATCACCATAGCCCATCAGCTTGATAGTAGACTACGTACCACATAAAGTCTTCTAGAGAATAAATAATATTATCCAATTACCGCATCATCAAGAGCTAGTTCTCATCGGCTCCTTCTCAAGCTGTACTTTCGTTGCCGTCGATTTGTTAACAAGCATACTAATCTTCAGTGCCTCACCCTGTCAAGCCGATGCTTAATCTCCCCATACCACGTTTGCAAGCCGATGCCGATGCACACATGTTTTCAGCAGCCGATGCACACATATCTTCCAACAGCCGAGCCGATGCGCTTCAATCTCCAGGTTGACAACTTGTCCTTTTCTGGTGTCTTTTGCAGCCGATGGAGTAGTGAACAAACAGATAATATTGCTATCTTCACATAATACGACCACACACGTTGGCTTGGTCTCAATATTAAAGGGACTATCGGCTAGCAACATATAATAATCCTTTGTGTGGTAATTGCCTGCCGATTCACTTCATTTCCCACGCACGTGGCCTGGGAGATGCTTGTCGATGGCTAAAGTGTGTTAGGCAGTAAAACAACACTTGCCGATGGAGAGAAAACATATAATAATCCTTGGATGCTTAATTTCCCATCAGTCTGTCACTTCAAAAACTGAGTGTCGATGCCCTCCAAAGTCAATGACCAGAAAGGTTGAATTATCCAGAGAGGCAATACACACAAACTGCCGTTTCTCCCATGTCATCAGCCGATGCAGTGAATAAAAACAGAACACATGCTAGCCGATGCACAAATAGCCACTCTCCAGCAGCCGATAGATTAGTAATAATAATATAATCCAAATACCAGCCGATATGTAGACCAGCAGCCGATACAATGCTCCAGCAGCCGATAGACATTAGCCGATGGTCTTCTGGTCCTTCAACCGATGCTCAAAAACAGCCAATGCACTGATCGACATAAAAATCCAAGAGCCATATCAGATCTCCAAAGAGGGATTATTTTAATACTAGCCCATGAAGCTTCAACAGCCGGTGCCTTCCAGCAGCCATATATTCTAATAATCCAATCCAATGAGCAGATATACTCCGGCAGACATGCAATATAATAATGGAATCATCCAGCTGTTGGTCACATTTTCCATTGCCGATTCCTTCTATTGCCGATTCAATATGGCAAATAAAATAATCTGAGTGGTGCCGATTGTAACTGCCGATTTGCTTCATTGCCGATGGACTGACTTCTTCTGAAGCTAACTTTTACCGATCAAGATCGCTGATGCACTGACTTCCATAGCTTCCATCAGTCTTGCGACAAGATCTTTAGTTGAATTCTGCCCTTGCCCCCCAGTTGATTGCACTGGCTGTACAGGATGTGCTGAATGTGCGGTTGTACTAGTCGTGCCGCTACACGTGGGTGATATTTATGCAAAACTCCACTGTAATCAGCAACACCATGATGGCCTTGCGGAACCTCTTGAGGAAACACAGTGGATTCATTAGGAGCAATACGATATCTGACTTGAGGGATTGGCTCAGGCCTTGCATCATGACCATCAAGCAAATTGGACATCGGCGTTGACATTTGATTGATATATGGCGCCGAAACCCTAGTTACCAAAGCAGTTGTTCCAATCGACGTTCCTTCTCCTGAATTTACTATTGCTGGAGCTGAAGAAACTGGCGGCCATAAACTAGTTGGCATGTCATACTGTGGAGATGCTCGATTAGGAGTTGATGGCTCTTGAACAAGTAGGTTGCCCCCCAAGCTGGCTTGAAGATATTGGCACAACAGATGGTACAGAATATGCAGGTCCAACAAAACCAGGTTCAATCTGGAAAGTTCCATCAGCATTCTTCTTGATTGAATTGATTAGGGTGTTGACAAGAACGTGAGCCTGATTGACAAATGCATTATGTACCGATGCATTTACCACCTCATCAAATGCAGCTCTTTCTGGGATCTGATTGGCACTAAGCTCAGCGAACTCTTCTGGCCTTAAGACAACCGGTGGATTAGTCTTTGAAGCTGCCTTGCCACGCATCACCTTGATTGTCTCGAAGTACTTGGCTTGACAATCCAGCAAATAAGTCTGGTATTGATTCTTCTGCTCTGGTGTCATCTTGTCCCAAGCTAATACTTCGTTGCCACTGCTGATCTCAGAACTTTCTTTGCCATCACCTTCTGGAAGTAACTGGAACCCAGATTTAATGCCCTTTTTCATCCGTCAGAGGGGAACCATCGTCCTTCACTGCCTTGACAAACGCCATAGATGCTTGATTGTGCGTGTCCCACCGAGCGTGCCAAAAAGTGTGTTGACGGTAAAATGTGTGTTCTACCGCTCGCACACGTGGCCTGAGAGATTTGCTTAACTCTGTTCAGGACCAAAACTTGGAACGCGGTGAATTCCGGAGCGTGCCAGTCGATTTTCCCTGCAAATCGACAAAGACAAGAAAAGCGTGTAAAATTCCCGGACTATCGGCCCCGGACAGGCCGATGCGTAACCGCAGCCGATGTTAGTGTATAAAATAAAGTAACAATAAGCACTCGGCTGTCGGCTAAAAACGGATCGACATGTCGCAACAATAAGTACTCACACGATAAATAAAGCAAGGCATGCATCAGAATCGGCAATCGGCAAAGCATGCAATCGGCAACATCTATCGGCAAGCATCATGATAAGGCGAATCGACATTGACGAAGGAAGGCTCAGACATATACTTGAACGAATAAAAGAGTTTAAAGGCATACAAGCATAGATCTGAACGTGGTAAACAATCGGCTAAACACTCCGAAAGAACGATTAAACCAATAGCCACTAATTATACCCATAACTTGATAATCGCTTCACCGAGGACACGTCAACTAAGTGAAGTAGAACAGGACACATCTAACTGTTCTACACGATCGGCAGATACAAATATAATCGGCAACTACCAGTCCCAGATACTCAGTAAATTAAATCTAACTCTTAGCAACTGTTTCGCCGAGGACACGTCAACTAAGCGAAGCAGACAGGACAAGTCAAACTGTCTACCCAATCACTAAGAGCAGATTTAATCGACTAAGCACCTTAACCGTGACTCGAATAACCAGATCAAACAGAAATCGACATCAGCAATCGGCAACAAGGTCGCGGCGAGGACAAGTCAACTAGCCGTGACAAAGAATTGGACCAGGTCTTAAACAATTCCATGCAGTCGATGCGTAATGTAAACCCTAGATTGATCTAAACTACCGGATAACTAGCAGCCACATCAATCTTAATCATGGACAATTCGACATAACAAGATCGATGCGCTTACCTGACGAGATCCAGTCGAGCCGGAGCCCCGATGGACGCCGGTGACGAAGAACACGTCGAGAAATTGTGGCGGTGCGCCGAAAGAGTTGTTTTGTATTGATTTGTTTTTTACAATGTGACGGCACCCTTTATATTTGTAGGGTGATCTGGACCTTATGTACAAACACTAGACTCCAACATGAAACCGACTAGCTATAGAGATGCTATGCTAATCTAAACAAGTCGGTTTGTTACTTCCTAAACAAAATAATTCTTTCTTTATTCGGCCAGATGCCCACGCCAATCTCTTGCTTCGTACGGAGTCATAAATAAAATATTCCGGCCACGGTGCTATACCATGTACTGAATCCTTTATTTAATCTTCCATCGCGATATCACTTTGGGCTTCTTCACGTGTAGCTTTCCTTTCATGTACATACGTATTTCGTATGTATTCCGGCAACAAAACACATGTACTTCCTGGCTTGGTAGAAGCTTCCTTCACGCACACACGTCTTCAGATCATTCTTGGTTTCCTTAATTACTGCCTTTTGACTTGTTTATCAACCAAAGCTCCATGCAATCAGCTGGCATATGCGATGGACTCTATGCCTTCAGTCTTCAGGTCATCTGCACCCTTGCGTGTCAGATTTCGGTGTCAACAGTGTCACGGTGGGCCGAGGCCTCTTCGGCCCCGGCTTGCTGGCATCCCCGGCAGCGCGCTTCGAGCCAGCCGGGAGAATGGTCTCCGGAGCCACGGGAGCTTCACTCTCGGCTTCCTCATCTTCTCCCTCCTCGCCGCCGGCAGCCGCGACCACCTCCCGTTCTGGCAGTTCGACCTCCGAATACTTAATGGAAAGCACCCAGTTGACGAGGCGACCCCCAACAAGTTTCGCATGACGCGAAGCCTCGTCCGGAAGGAAGGGACCGAGAATTTCAGCGGCACCATCCTCCACCTCCTGCAGCGTCATAGCTGGACAAACCACAACGTCAAACTACAACAAGCAACCGAACGAAAGAGTTCAGCAAAACAAATGTACCTGCGAAACTCTCGGGTTTCAGGTGGACCTCCGGTTCTGCTCCCGGAACCTCCACAATGAATTTCTGCTCCCAATCACGGAGCAAGGGCCATATCCCCGCCGCGACAAACTCCTCACAGAGGTTGCGCATCGTGAGCTTCCACGTCACGGTTGCCATTAACTTCACCCGGGACTCGCCGGTGCCGTCCAACTGCACCGTCGGGTACCGGTGGAACAGCACCTCCGACATGGTCGACCGAAGAGGGCAATCCTCCTCCACGCGGTAGTAAAACCACCCGGTCGTCCAGCGCCCCCAGTGCGCCCTGTACGCCTTTGCCGGAACGACGGCCTCGGGGCGAGGGACGAAGGAGATGACTCCCATGGACCCGACGACGTCCTTCCCGTCCAGCTTGAAGATTTTCTTCACGGCGTGCGCATAATGCGTCGCCGCGAAGGCACCAGCGTGCGGCCGAGACCCTTCTAGCCAAAACACCCACTCGAAGACGCTCAGCCGTACGAGAGCATTGACAGTAAGTTGCTGGATCTCGAGGCCGAAGAGATCCAACACCTCCACCACGAAGGGGGAGCACGGCATCCGGAACCCAGCTTTGTAGAACCGCCGGTACAGAACGATGTACCCGTCCTTCGGACTGGGTGTGGTCTCCCCCCTCCTTGGCGCTTCGGCCCGGCTCCGATCTAGAAGCCCTCTGGCCGCCATCTCGTCCAGCGCCTTCGAGTCCACCGTGCTTCGGTCCAAGAATGGCGAAGCAGGATACCGGTCGTCGATGCGGACGCGCTGTGAAGCGCTGGTCTTCCCCTTCCGAGCCATCTCCGAAGCCAGGATGACGACTACAAACTCAACGAGGAACTGAAAGCAGCGAAGCAAACGCAAACAGCGAGCGCGGCGATGCGTGAAACTACTCAAGCGGCTGCGGCGTGGGTGAAAGTGAAAGTCTCTGTCGGGGTGAAAACCCTAGTCGCCGGGCGGTGAATATGTAGCCCTCCGGTAAATCGGACCAACCGTCCGCGGCCAGATTAACGGCTACGGATTACTCAAGTAACGACGCGACACGTCGGATCAACATTCAAGACGCGTCCCGTCACATGAAACGGCGCCGCATCGCGATTCACGCCAACTACTCAGGAAACGACGCGTCTCACCAAACGAGACGGCATCGACCCGCAATTCGCGCCGAACAGTAAAGACACCTTCAATGCGTGGTCGACCTTGCGTCAACACCGGACAGTAGCTGGCAGCTACCTCCGGGACGGCGACTCCAACCTTCGGCGACCGCGGCACCTTCGGTGACCACGGCGCCGTAGCTGGCAGCTACCTCCGGGACAGCGACTCCAACCTTCGGCGACCACGGCGCCGTAGCTGGCAGCTACCTCCGGGACGTCAACTCCAACCTTCGGCGACCGCCGCACCTTCGGCGACCACGCCCCTTCGGCGACCACGGCGCCGTAGCTGACAGCTACCCCCGGGATGCCGAGGCCAACCTTCGGCCACCATGCGCACCTTCGGCGACCACGCCCCTTCGGCATCGCGACCTTCGGAAACGTGAAGAAAGTATCCCTTTCGCAACCAAAGCAGACCAGACCTTCGAAGCGACGAAAGAGGGGACGACGGGCGGACCTCCGCATGGACACAGTTTCGGCCCTACCGAAGGTGGATCTTGACTGTGTGGGGCTAGCTGTTGGGGGAGGCCCACTGTGTCCCCTCCCCCTGGCCCAAAGGTCTGGCCTGCCATGAAGCCCATCAAGGCCCAAGATGATGAATAGTATAGGACAGGCCCATATACCTTGGCCTTTGGCCCAGTAGGGTTAGGGAATTCCACCTTGTAATAAGGAAATGACCATAGTGCCCTTAATGTAAGGGCAATATGGTACTTGTAATTCTAGAGTTGTAGGGGTGTATCAGCCTATAAATACCCCCCTACCACCCTCAGGACAAAGTATTGAATACAAGCTCTTAATTACCTACTTCTCTTGGCTCTTGTTTGGTCCCTTCCTAGTCCTTTCCAGGGGTCCCTCACTTGTGGTAGACCCTTGGAGGATCCCCCTTCTACTATTGTGGGCTTGTAACCACAACACAGTCCGCGTCCACCCGCGCAAGCGCTTTCGTCTAAACGCATTTTGCTTAATCGGATCAACCATTAGAAGATTTCTCCACACACACGGGAAGGCCATGACACGACCAAAAAGAATCCCATTCAGAACTTGGACTGATCACGCGGATTTCCAAAAACGGATCGACCGCAAGAGGTGTTCTTTGCGGTGACCGCAGGATAGAAAACACCGCCAGGTATGCCATACAACTCGATCATCATGCAACTTGAACGAGACCATCCTTGTATATAATCTCAACTGCATTTGCAAACATGCACGTTTGAACGAAAACGCGTAGGCTGGCAAATCTGTTTGGATTACGTCCAGAACTCTATCTCTTGGGAGTTGGGAACGTGCATGGTAAGTCTTATCTCCAGCCGGGATACGAGCAAAAGCGTACCGGCCGGTATACATAGACACGTACGTATTCGTCAAGGACTATCATGATAACAACGACATGCAGGCAAAGCTCCTGAAGAAACCGGGCCTGGACTCCCGCATCTTATTTTGAACATTTGAAAACATAAAAGTTTATAAGCCCATACATACTCAAATGAGTTTCTTGAATGAATCGTGCAACTTAATAACCTTGCACCATTTTCTCATTCCGTTTTACGAATTTGTGTATAAAAATCCATCAAACAAATGCCCCCCGCCGAGCCTAGTCTTTGCGTGGAGCAGCAGAGGCTTGGCTCGGGGAAAATATGACTTGCAAGAATGGATACAACTACCATGGCTGCCTCGCCATAGTACCTTGCTTATACTGACCAACTTTTGTGATCAACCATTCCAAGTGATATATGAGCTCTCGACTGTGCTGAGTAGCAGACATGCTCATTCAGCACGCTGTCTATTCTCTTTTTCTGGAACCCATGAGCAATACTTTGGGATTCTCAGAAATAAATGTAGTAACTAGCAGAAGATGTGTTTTAGCAAGCACTCGCATGGCCAGCCAAACACAGCATGCTGTAGCGCAATACCATGCCACAGCTCCAACAATCAGTACGTGTGATAATTATATGTTTTGTTTAGCTCCTCGCAAAAAAAAAAAGATGTTTTGTTTAGCAAGCACTCAGCTCGGCCAGCAAGAATACGGATGCTGTAGCGTAAGAACATGCCACAGATCCAACAAAACACATGTTTGACCATGATGGGTTATAGCGAATATCCATGCTACGAACCCTCAAACAGGTGTCTTGAAGATGATATTTGGTTCCATTGCGACCATATAAATTGGTGCCAGCCAATGGGAATCATTCACCAAGATAGATGCGTCCATATAACAGCGGCGGTGCCAGCCATCAACCTTGACGTATCCACAGATCCACAGTCGCTGCACTGGCCTGCTTCACTGCTTCGAAATATGAATCAATCCGTGTCCGAAATGACATGAACACGATACGGTCACGAGCTTCAACTTAAACTCTTATAGTGATGTAGTGCGTAATTTTCATACACCTGATAATTTGCATGAACTTGATATATTTTTCTTAGATGGAGAAAGAAAGACGAGAAAGAAAAAAAAATTTCTTAGCGTTGCAGTCCAAAACATCTCAAAGTTAATTTTGTAGTAGCCAATGTGCTGCCTCCGGCACCCAAGTATATATCAAGGATTTTGAAATTATCACAATACTGAGACATTGGAATGTAAGAATACTCAACTATACTCAGGAATTTCGGATGGAGATTGAAGAGACAAGTAACTCTCAATTTTTAAATGTGCAAGCAGGAGGGGGCGTCAAGCACAAAAGTATGTTTATGAGCCAGCGCAGTCCATATATTGTTCAGCTCGTCATCATGCTGAAATAGCACAACCGTGCATCATTACTAGCTTGCGATAAAATCCTCGCAAAATCTTTTATTCTTGCTTAAAGTTTGATCCGGCTATTGTCTCAAACTTCATCAAGTTAGAAGCTGGGGATTACCAGGCACACCCATCTATTTTTGACTTTTCGTTGTTGTTTGAGATCCCCTCGCCAGGTAGTCCCATAAGCAACACATGTGAATTAAGAAGACGAGTTTTAGCAAGCACTTGCACGGCCAGCTAAATCATGGAAGCTTGTAGCGTAAAGCCATTCCACAACTCCCATAATCATATGTATGGTGGTAAGATGACAGATATTAAGCAAGCAGTTGCGCAGCCGGCTACAATCACCAGTACTGTAGCGAGAGAACATGCCACATTTTTAGCAATCCTTTTATCTGATGATGAAGATGATGAACTCTAGCGAGCACTTCCTGAAGCATATCTGCAGATTTTCTCCTCAGTTTTAGATGAATATTTATTAGGCCTTTGCTTCAATATTGCACCCCATCCTTCTTTAGACATATCTCCTTCTTTAGACATATCAGTCTCTATAATGAAATAATTGTCATCTAGGGGTAACTCTAGAGGCTTTAAATTTTTCACCTTTTCTTTAATTGCCTTTACAAATTTTATGTCTTCTGAATTAAAATATTTCTGACCATTCTTCCTTAACTTAGCATATAATGGCCCAGCAAATTTCGCTAAATTATCTATATAATTTTTGGCAGAATTTACAATTCCCAAAAATTGTTGCAGAACTTTCTTGTCATTCATGGCATCAGGAAACTGTAATATTTTCCTTGCAATATGCTCTTGTAAATAAATTTTTCCTTCTCCTATATCATGACCAAGAAAATTAATTCTTTCTTTGCATATTTCCATTTTCTTTTTATACAATATTAATTCGTTTTGTTCTACCCTTCTAAAAAATGCTTCTAAGTGGGCAATATGTTCTTTATAAGTTTTAGAAAATACTAGAAAGTCATCAATATAAGCTAATATGAAATCTTGATTTTCATTGAAAACATTCTGCATCTTTCTTTGAAATAATGCGGGTGCATTATTTAATCCTAATGGCATTACAAGCCATTCAAAATGCCCTTGAGGACACGTGATGCAGTCCATGCTATTGATTCTTCCGCCATCTTAACTTGCCAAAATCCTGCCTTTAAGTAATTTCGAAAAATATCTGCTTCCTTGTATTCTATTGATCCATTCTTGCTTATTTGGAATATTAAAAGCATCATCTATAGTATTATCGTTTAATCTCTTGTAATTAATAACCGTTCTAGACTTTCCTCTAACTTCTTCAGCATGATTTCTAACTATAAATGCTGCGGATCTGTATGGACTTCTGCTTTCTCTTATTTCCTTTAATTTTAACAGTTCTTCAATATGCATTTTAAAATCTTCTATATCTTTTGGAGTAGCTTCAATTGGGGCTGTTTTAATTATATAATCTGGGTTTATTATATTAATTTTACATACTACGCCATTTTTCCCAATGTTTCATAGGTATTTCACGAATAATCTGAATATCTTCTAGTCTTTACACAATCCTTTCTATATCATTTTTTGACTTTATGTCTCTATATCAATTTGGTGCAAATGATTGTAGACCAATGCATTCTATATTAGAGTTTTCTATGTATTATTCTTCTAAGCTTGTGCTAAGTTAATATTCTTTTTGTTCTGCAGAAAAGCCTACATCAATGTTACACATTTGTTGAGTTTTACCATGCTTCCGGACTTTAGATATATATGGAAAATTATCTTGGTGTGGAATGAATGTAATTCCTTGTTCATGTATAATTGTGGTTTGTACTCATTGTTGTAAAAATCTTAACCCAATTATCATGTCATCATTTATCATAGATAGATCCCTTATAGTGATTTCATCTATTATGTAACTTGTACCTTTTATATATGCTTCAATATTATTTATATATGCTTCAATATTATATGCTAATTGATTATTAATCTTCCTTATGCCTGACATATCAGTGGATGTTTCTGCCTTGCTATCATCTATAGTGTGCACTATTTCAGGGCACCTAATAAAATATTTATCACGGATGATATTTTTAGTGCATCCTGTGTCTACTAATGCTAACAATTTATAAGTAACATTATGTCTTAATTTTAGTTTTACTGGGATTCTCATCCCTAATATCTCTTTGAATGGTAGCTTAACTTTACATTTGTTTCCAAAGATTGTTAAAGCATCCTTCAATTGAATTATTTTGCTACTCTTATTATCTTTTATAATTAGATTTTATTCTTGACATTCTTATTCCATATATTCTTTTCTTCTTCTTTAGTTTTACTATCAAGCCTAACCCTTAAGTCTTCTAACTCTTCTTCTAATTTATTAATTATGTTTTCTAATATTCTCACTCTAGTGGAGAGTATTCTATCCTCTGGTTCAAATTCTACTTTATTTTTCCAATTTTGTTTCTTTGCCTTTAGACAATCAACACATGCTTGCTTCAAACATGCACTACATGTTGCCGTATTATCTTGACTTGGATAATATATGCAAAAGGTGCACTTTATATTATAATCTTCCTTTCCTCTAATCCAAACATGCTCACATTCTGCTTGATTCATCATCTCAATTTTTAAACATGCCAATTAATCTACTAAATCCATTTCATCATCACTTGTTTCATATTCAACTTCAATATTTTATATCTCATCTGTTTCTATGATAGAATATATTGATTCATCATCTTTTATTTCATCATCACACATTAATATATTCTCATTCACACTGTCTACTATAAATGCCTTCTCTTGCTCTTCATATTTGCTAGAGTATCTTTTCTGGTCTTTATTAGGACAAGTTTTACTTAGATGATCCGGTGAATTACATATAAAACATCTGCATGTTTTACCATAATGCCTTCTAGGATTATATCTCCTTACATTTCTTTTATGCAAAAATGGTGGTCTAGTATCACATCTTCTTTGAGGTTTATGAAATGTTTTATTTCTAGGCCTTTCTTCTCCATATGTTAAAGGTATTTGGACTATTTTATTACAAAAATTATAATCTGAATGCTTCATAGATCGTTGAGCTTGTATATTCGTGCATATTTTCCTTAATTGTTTAAAGACAAAAGCTATAGCTTGGGATATATTAATTGTTTGTCCCTGTATCTTTTTTATACTCTTCAAATATCATGCTTCCTAAGGATTAGGTAACTTATTAAAATATCTTTCTACAACCCCTGGATTAAATCCTTGCTTCGCAGTGGTAGCATTGTATAGATAATGCTGTGAGAATTCTTTTATACCTTTCTAGTTTGTCAAAGTTAGTTTTTTTATTTCTCTTAGCCTTTTATTTTGTAAAGCAGTGCTACCTAATTCTGGATCTTCTGCTATAATAATATGTAATATTACATTTGTAAAATTATACGAATTATTTCCTGCTTTCTTTAGTTCTTCATATTTATTAGGGTATGTTTCTACCCATTGTTCCCATAAGACCTTTATTAATTCTCCTAAAAATGTTTCTAAATATGTTATCATGTCTTCTACTTTATTTCCTATGTTTTATCTATTCTGTATGTATTTTAAACTATTAAACCTTTCCAAATGCTTAGTATATTTGGGCAATCGATAGGATCATGTGCAGCCAAATTTAATATTGCTCCATCACTTTTATCATTTTGAAATTTTACGGTCTTTTCAAAATTTCTTCTTTTAGGACCCATGTATTGTCCTAGGATATAGCTGTACTGGAAATCTTCTCTTTCAGGTGGCCATGGCCCTGATGCTCTAGTGGGTCTTTTTTTCCCCCTTCACTTTTCATCGAGTCTTCACCATATCTTTTTCTTTTCTCTATTAAATCACTTATGTTCCATTCTTCTCCTGCCCTTTCTTCAAAACTTATTTTAACGGGCTCATAAAATTTATACCTTTTGATTGCGTGCTTTCGATTACATTATTCACATTTACCTCGTATTTAATTCTACTATTATTTGTTAACCTTCCAATAAATATATATATGTGTGTATGTATATATTCAAGCTAAAAACAGACAGTGAATGTTGACAAACATGATCAACAACATAAGCTATCTCCTACGCATGCTACATAGAGACAAACAACTAAAGCAAGCAAACTAGCATGAATGGCGAATGTAGTGCTAAATGAGCTATGGTAATTAACGATCGAGAATTTCCTTACTGAACAAATGGCAATGAGCAGCTCCATCGATCAAGAGGAGGCCCCTAAATAGCCCCAGCGCACAAAGTAGACATTAGTGTCTATCCTAGTCTGGTATTGAGTCGTGTAACCTATATATGTTGCCCCTATGCGACTATTCAATATAACTCAGATTCATAACAATCAGCCACTTCATTGAAAAGTATACCACCGTACTGTCCGCGGCTCACACAAACATATCAATTGACCGTCAGGACAATACAGGTTTTGAAGGTCGAACATGTCATTGTTTCATCAGTTTCAATTGAAACAGGCCGTCAGCTAGCTTGCTTTGCACCAATTGAAATACAAGACTTATGGGCTTTTTGCATCGATTCAAATGCCTCCTGTCAAAGATGTACAGCTACCTGGATGTTGGACAGACTTGAATTGATCTATATAAGTATAGAGCGTGCAGCTATAGGTAGGACCCATTTGTTAAACTTCTTTAGGGCCAAGAGTTAATGGCTAATATCACTTGAGTGGTAACTCATATATGAATCAAATGGACTAAAAACTTAGACTGACTCCAACCCAACATACCCAAATTGCAGACCAAAATAACTAAATGGGTGTGCATGGATTTCAAAGTGCAACCCCCTAAAAACATGTATCCCCGAAAATAGACAAAAAATTTGGATCACTCAATGCTACGTGTAGGCAGGTCATGCATTTCGAGATAACTTCCAAGATGTATATACCTTGCTCGAGATACCTTAACCATCTATGCAAGCAATATAAAATCCATTGCCATCGCTAAGGCCCTAATAAGCCACAGTAGAATCATAATGTTTGACACAGCTTCTACTTATTTCTACGAAAAGCGGAGAAATAAATTGCGTTAAACAGGGTCTTAACTGTCCTATATGGCAACATAAAAGCTATCTACGCACATCCCACTGGTAAATATTCCTTCTTTTCAGGTCAAGTCCATTGTAGTTTGCTGCCGAACTGGCAGTCTACACGCCAACACCTTTAGTTTGCAGTGGCTACAGAGATCTGGACGTCCGAGCATACTTGACTCATTGTTTTTATTTATATGTAAGGACTTAGCTGATAGTTAGTGATGGTGTTTTTATCGTTTTATTTCACATCAGACCCGTCAAATTTGAGCCAAGCTTTTGTGTGTATATATATTGCACATTAAACATTTTTCCATATAAAGAGATGTGAGAGCTAGCAAACCTCGTATAAAAAACAGGGCCAGTGGTAAGATTTGCTAGCCCGCGATCGTTTCTATTGACAGGGCCCCATCATTCCGGTTGGGAAAAAGCTTTTGAACCAATTCTTTTCTTGTCTATGTCGAACAAGCGTTGCACAAAATTTTCATAAAATACTCGAATAAAGTGGCAAAACATGGAGCAAGCAAAGTTGAGAAGAAACAAAGATGGACAGACACCAGACAGGCACTGTTCTTGGCTCGTATCAACGAAGAAAACGAAGGGGGACATGGTACACACTTGGAAGTGCTGGAAGGTCCCACTCACAGACCGTCCTAGCTGATTCCCATTTTTCCTGGACGCTCATGATAAGCTAAAGAGGCAAAACCCTGAAATCCCCAACTCCCTGACGGTTTTCGACCTTCTCTTTTTTCTATAGGATTTCTACTTCGTATATTATGATACCTTTGTGTTAGTTGCTTTAGAAAAAATCTAGTTCGTCATGAAGTCATCTCTCGGATAACTTGACCTTTTAAAATGAAAAGATATTGTACTTTCTGCTTGAATAATAATATTTCTATTGTAATAACGTAATCGGCGATAGAGAACAAGCACACAAAAGTAGACAAGAGGCAAGACATAATGTAAGGTGGAGCCTTCTCTTTATTATTCTAAATAAAACTGGTGATTACAATGCTGGGATACTCCACTATTTATACTCGTGGAGGCATTCCTATTCATGAAAGGAAAACACATCTTTGGTAAATTGCCCACATATTGGAGTAAGACTCGGACAGTTCTGCTAGAACCTTCTTTTCTACTCCAACAAGAGTTTTACTATAACACTCCCCCTTGGGCATTTTACAACGACATCCATGTCGTATTAAAAACTTCTTCATAAAAACTCAGTGGGAAAATAGAGAAAAAAGTACATGATACCGTAGCTCTGCATTGCACACATTGCATCGTTAAAAACCTCTACTTGAGAAACCTTCTGGTAAAAACTCAATGAGAGAAAAAGAGTACAATGATTAATTCTTCTAGAATTTACTATATTGTCTTCTTGACTATAGTGATAGGGATTATGTGCTCAGAGAAATTCTTCCCCTAATCTGTACACTTCTGTAAGTCTCATCATACCAATACCTCGCCTATGCTTTTCGAAAGAACTGAAGGGTAGGGCCCTAATGATCAAATCTCTTAGATTGTCACATGAGCGAATATTCATCATAATCTCTTCATTCTGTTGCATTTCATGTGTGGAGAAGAATTTAGATGCAATGTGCTTCATGACATTTGACTTACTATGTCCTTTTTGCATTTGTGTAATACAAGTTGCATTATCTTCATAGATAATAGTTGGAGTTTCATTCACTCTAATTTCACATGTATTCAGTACATGGTGAGTGATTCTTCTCATCCAAGTGCATTCTTGTGATGCCTCATACAGGACGATAATTCGCAAATGGTCTATATCCTTATAATATAGTATATCTTGCTTCAAGCCAAGACATTTCATCATTACAAATCTTGTAATGTTCATCCTTCAGGATCAAAATAATTCTTCAATCAATTCTTTATTTTCTATTAGGGATAATCACCATCAATATTCCATTACCTTCTATGGTAACGTTGGAAATTATCATTCTTATGCTAGCTTTTACTTTTGGAGTACACATACCTTTAAGGTATTATGATTCCCATATAGTCGGGTCTATATTCACTTCTAGAATACATGGTGTTATTCAAGATTTGATTGGCAAGTCATTCCATGACTCATTCCTTCAAGGACAAAAATGATTCTCTTCAGCGAGATACATTCTCTCTTGTGAGAGGATCTATGATACTCATATCATCCTTCAAGACGACATTATACATAGAGTCTTATGTCATTCTTCTAAGAAAACATTTATATATTGCGATAATTCTATTCGGGAGTTATTCATTGTCCTTCGTAGATCTCATCCTTATGATTTACAGAATCCATTGACTAACTGCATATTCATTCATTGTTCATATTTTGCCAAAGTTGCAGCAGAACTTCATTCGTAGTATGAGAATATCAGTCTTTTCGAAGACTTATGAACCATATACTTTCACCATTCTACAGTTCATCCTCAATTGCATTCTTCATGAACCCGTTAATAACGCTTACAGACGTTTTTGCCATGGACTTTGTTGACGGATCTGGGTTCTCTCTTCCATGAGAGAAATAATTGCAATTCACAAGGAGATGTTGTACAACTTTTCTTCTATTATCATATTCTTCGATTGTTCTGCATTCCCAACACTTCTGAGTGCACTATAGTGTTGGTCTCTCTTCTCATGATGATTACTCATCCAGGAGGTTCTTGATCCTTCTTAACAAAGTGTTCTCTTCATGAGATAGAGGAGTTTCATAACAATTGCAATGACAAGTGTCTATTGATTTAGAATCCAAAGGCATCCCAATAGATTTTAGATCAACGACAAATAAGTCGACCAGTGATATAAGCACAAGCATCCCTGTGATACACCACACACGGTATTCGGTTTACTTCTTGTAAACTTAACTTCTAGTTACTCTTCTCTTCAAGATTATTCTAGCATTACGCTTCATGCGCATATTCAGTGTGTGTTAATGTAAGGCATTCAATTATGGATTCATTCTCCCCTAATGCCAACATTATAGCATACTTCAAGTGATATCCCCTATCACAGGCATTCGATTGACATAATTGCAGATTATATCACCAAATGTCAAGTGGTTGCCCTTCATGTACGCGAGGATGGTGAAAATATTTGCAAAATATTCATGAACTTATATTCATACATGCAGTGAGCTAGACATGCTCCAAATTCTAAATAGAACAATTCTATCATGTCTAAAGATTGATGATGATGTCTAGCTTCTTTTATCCATCGCAACAAAATTGGATTTAATTGCATAAACCACAAATTTCAAAAACACTTCAAGGTAAAGAAACTGCTTGTTTCAAAATATTTTAAAACATGCAAAAAAAAAATTCTTCTAGAATGTCTGATTGGCATACTAGACTTACGGGTCTATTCAATAAACAATTCAATTAGCCAATTCAATTTCATTATCACCGAGTTACTGCACAATAGATTAGCAAATCCACCCATATAATTCCGGCGTACTCATATTCAGTTGAGTATATCCCATATTAGATAACTATACTCCCCTAATCTCAATTTTCTTAATATGAGAAGGGCTGATAACTACAAGTTTCAGATTGTCTATGTGCATTCAGTGCACAATTCGTGATGCATCATATAGGCTAGAAAGCCTTTGTTTCATGAAAGGCGCATAGTGTCAACTCGATAGAGTATCATATTCGATATGGCATACAAACCATGAGTATGGGATAGCGCCAACGGGGACAAGCCATAGTGCATGTAGATATAGAAACCATGCAAGGTGATGAGGACATCAGTCTATCGGATACAACCAAAGCTCCTCCGCTATATATGCATGGTCCAATCACTAGAAATTATGCACGAGAATTTAATTTACGGGTGAGCTCGTTCCTAATGCTTTGTATGCATGATTTTAAGAATAAAATGATACCTAATGACTTAATTATTGTTAGGAACCATGGTGATGATGACGAGATAGCTGGAGAGGAGCTTGGAGGCGTGGAGGGACCAGCAAGGGCGTCCATGTCAAGTTCGAGGCCCAATCCAAGTCGACTTCGAGTCCGTTTCGGAGTCCAGGAGCAGTCTGCACTAAAACGGTGGCCCAGGTCGCATACGGGCTCGGTTTTGGACGTTCTTTATATGTACGGAAAGATAATTTGATCACCTTTCCAATGGCACCAGTCTCATGTCAAAATTCGTCCAGAGTCATCGGGAATCGTCGAAACAAGTTGACGTCCAGAATCTGTCTCGGTGCTGCGCCGCCGTAATTTGGCCTTTGGGCTTTGTATCGTGTTGGAGCCCATTAGGGGCGCGTCCAGGGGTGTTGCACGCCCCTAAACCCTATATCATCAGTAGCCGCCGCCCAAGTTAGGGTTGGGTTTTGCTTAGATTATTCTGTCAAGAACAGTTTCGCCGTTCATCAGTTTGTGAGACCCCAACTTGTGAGTTTATTCATATATCTGCAATTTGGTTGCATTCTTTCTTGTTCTTGCTTGTGTTCTTCGATTCGCAGGCAAGGATTAGCCTTCTTGGCGAGGTCGACCATGTAACATCGGTCGATAACCAGAGGAGAGGTGGTGCTGCGATTGCGGGGTTTGGAACGTGTTGTTCGGAAGCAGGATCGATTTGTGTCAATTCTCCGCCAAATCGTTGTTTATCTGAACCTTTCGGAAGATCGGGAACCCTAGTTCACATCAAGTGGTAATCAGAGCTTCAGGTATTCCGTTAGGTTCGCCCTTATCCTTGTTTGTTTTGATTAATTCGTTCTATCCTAGAGTCCAGAAAATTGCCCCACAAAAATATTTACTTGCCTCTTCCGCTGTCCCATCACTCTTTGTGCCGTCGCAAATTTTGTTTCAGTTTGCTTTGTTGAGTTTGTGTCCCTAGTTTGAGTCGTGTTGCTGGTCGAGAGTTTGTGTGGTTTATTTTTGTGTGGAGTCGTTTTTTTTTCTAAGAGCATCAGCACCTAATTTTTTTTCCCTTGCGCACGGGGTGTTTTCAGTCTAGTTGTGTCCTGTCTGGTACTGCACAAGTCCTTGAATTCTGCACCTTGTTTTATGTGCGCAAGTAAAGAGCGAGAGAAGGGAAACAACAGATCTTTTAGTTCCTGCTTGTAGCGCTGCTGGAAAGACAATAGAAATATATTCAGTTTTCCGTATCCTGCTGCTCGGCAAAGAAGTAAACAAATAGGACAACTGGAGCTTTCCAAACAATTCTGTGATTTCCGTAGCGTCTCTGATTTTGCTGCCATAGGTGCAAAAAGGCCCTTGTCTTGTTTAGCAGTTCAGCAGATCAGCACACTTTGCACTGGTGCGTGGGCTAATAAGTTAGTTCGATCCTTTGCTTCTATCTTGGCTACTGTAACGTGGCTGCCACAGATTTTTGGTAGTTCTACGGACAGCTTGTTTTGTAGAGTTGCATTGTGTTCAGGTTGTCTTGTTATTTGCGGCACTTCTGAAATAAAAAGAAAAAGAAAAAGGCAAGTGCATACATATAGAAGCCGCACAAAGAATTGAAAAAAAAAACAGAACAACAGCAAGGAAAAAAAAAATTCAGAGTGCTTGCATCCTTTTGAGTCCGAGGTATTGTGGTATATTATCATTGCTAGCTTGGTCTAGGACCGGTTTTAGCCCAGCAACATAGACCTGTACTTTGGACTATTATTCAACTATGCAATTTCTGAATTTCAAATTTGCTATTCCTTGCTACTCACATATTTGGCCTACCAAGCTCCACATATACTCTTCGGAACAACACGGTTTTGACACTTGCAATCGCTGGATCACACCCTCAGGTATCCTTTGCTTTGCTAGTAAGAACCTTGTAAGAGCTTGGTAAGATGCTTCCATTTGCTTGTTGAGAGTCTCCATTCATATAGTAGTGATAGGAAAATATATTCTTGTATTTTTCTTGTTTTCTACTAACCATGACAGGTTACACGACTAAAATTGATGAGTTGCTGAGAGCTCTAGCACAACAAGTGCTGAGTTCTCAAATGGAGAAGGCGGAGCAAAATCAATTGAACAATTTGTTTCAGACTTTCTTTGCTGTGAAAAATGGACGTTGTCGTGTGATCATTGATGGTGAGAGTAGCCGCAACTTTGTAAGTTCTGAGTTGGTTGAGAAGCTTGGCTTGACCACACGGCAGCACCCATGTCCACACTACATCCGATGGGTAAATTCTTATAATAAGATAAAGGTAACTGAAATTGCTCGCATTGAATTTTTTATTGTTTCTTACAAGGATAGTGCAGACTTCGAAGTAGTACCTATGCAAGCTTGTCATTTGATGCTAGGTAAACCTTGGATTTGTTCGAATAATGTTTTGCACAATAAGATTGCCAATAGATATTCATTTAAATACAAAGGCAGCAAAATTACTCTTGCACCTATGTCTGCTACTGAAATTTTAGAAGCTGATATTGAAAGATTCGAGAGAAGAAAGAATGAACCTTTTAGGAAAGAATGGGCGGGTTTATATGACGCAACGTTTTCATCTAAATCTGAATTTTTACAAGAGGAACATTTTTCTTTGCCTCTTGTTGGAACTAATACCTTGCAGCATGAACAAAAAGATGAAGAGGATGACGCAAAAGAAAATGAGATGCTCATGGCCTCATGTGAAAGTTCAAATGGATCAGTTAATCATGCATCTACAATTCCTTCTGAATTTGAGGTCAACGGTAATGCCTATAGTGCTATGCACACGGAAGGTGAGAATTCTATTAATGTGCTGAATTTCTCCACTAATCATGCTAATATAGCGCAACATCTAGTGGAACCTTGCTTTGATTTACCTTTGTCACAAATTGATTTGCCTGCTGGTCCTTGTGATAAAGAGGAGTTGTGTGTTGATGCTTCACTTATATCTTTGCCACAACTTGAATGGGAACAATACTTCTATTTTTGATTCACCTATCTGTGCTGAAATTAATCATTTGATTCCCATTACCTCTGAAAATGATGAGCTGAAATTGTTGTCTTCTCTAAACACTTTGGGTTATATTGAATTTGACGTTCTTTGTGATCTAAGTTTTATAGAGAGGAGAATATTTTCCAAGTCTGAATTGTCTTGTTTGTCTAAAAACAAATTTCATGCCATGGGAAAATATGATAAGAACGGTGTGTTTATGGTGCATAGAGTTTACATTTGTTTAGATATAAAGGAACCATGTGTTGTGCAACAATGTGATCAATTAGAGGGCTGCAATAACACTAATCCTATCACAGCCAGTTCTTCTAGTTTTGCTGTCAAGACACAGGTTATCTTTAAAGAAGGGGAGTCTTGGTGGGTGTTACAAACAACATCTTCTACAACTACGGTCAAACCGAGGACGGTTTGCTTTCAAGAAGGGGAGGATGATGAGGACATCACTCTATCGGATACAACCAAAGCTCCTCCGCTGTATATGCATGGTCCAATCACTAGAAATTATGCACGAGAATTTAATTTACGGGTGAGCTCGTTCCTAATGCTTTGTATGCATGATTTTAAGAATAAAATGATACCTAATGACTTAATTATTGTTAGGAACCATGGTGATGATGACGAGATAGCTGGAGAGGAGCTTGGAGGCGTGGAGGGACCAGCAAGGGCGTCCATGTCAAGTTCGAGGCCCAATCCAAGTCGACTTCGAGTCCGTTTCGGAGTCCAGGAGCAGTCTGCACTAAAACGGTGGCCCAGGTCGCATACGGGCTCGGTTTTGGACGTTCTTTATATGTACGGAAAGATAATTTGATCACCTTTCCAATGGCACCAGTCTCATGTAAAAATTCGTCCAGAGTCATCGGGAATCGTCGAAACAAATTGACGTCCAGAATCTGTCTCGGTGCTGCGCCGCCGTAATTTGGCCTTTGGGCTTTGTATCGTGTTAGAGCCCATTAGGGGCGTGTCCAGGGGTGTTGCACGCCCCTAAACCCTATATCATCAGTAGCCGCCGCCCAAGTTAGGGTTGGGTTTTGCTTAGATTATTCTGTCAAGAACAGTTTCGCCGTTCATCGGTTTGTGAGACCCCAACTTGTGAGTTTATTCATATATCTGCAATTTGGTTGCATTCTTTCTTGTTCTTGCTTGTGTTCTTCGATTCGCAGGCAAGGATTAGCCTTCTTAGCGAGGTCGACCGTGTAACATCGGTTGATAACCAGAGGAGAGGTGGTGCTGCGATTGCGGGGTTTGGAACGTGTTGTTCGGAAGCCGGATCGATTTGTGTCAATTCTCCGCCAAATCGTTGTTTATCTGAACCTTTCGGAAGATCGGGAACCCTAGTTCACATCACAAGGTTAGTAATTGCTAAGGTAGTTGCGTGCAAGCCTAACATATTAGTGCAGATTGTGTTTTCTCTTTGAATTCATACACAACTCAAATGATAAATTGATTTCAAAGGCTATGGTTCAAGCAACATGTTCATTTGAAATGGTTAACCCAATCATACAGGATTAGATCATGTCTATTAGATTTTCTAATATATCCAAGTATTTCTTATGTCATCATCAATCAAAATTCTCCCCCTTTTCACACCATTACTAAACTTCAAGATAACGTATCATATAGATTGCAATTATACTGCTTGTATAATAGTAAGTGGTATGAAAACTTCACATATGTACCGTTCATGTACACTTCTTGAAGAAATAATGTGAGTAGGGTAGATAAGATACAAACTTTAAGTTTATTGTATTGGGTACAATATGAGGGATCACACTATTGCAAGGCAAAACTGATCTTCAAAATCAATTATAATGCCAGTGTTTTCCATTTTACCTACTTGCAGTGGTTCATGTGCTTCCAAGAAAATGCAATTTTCATTCTGCCCACTTGGTAGTAGTGCACAAAGAACTTATGCAATAACCTACAAGGTTATGTGTGGCTTCATAATGGACAAATGTCATTGCAAATGATTAATACTAACAGACTTGGCAAATTATTATGTTCAGCATATTTTTCATATATTCCAAGCAAATTTAACAAATATACTTCAGGTAGTAAAGCAAAGGCAAGAAAAACCAATCCAAAACCAAGCTACATATAGACTTCAAGCTATATCATAGTCAAAACGAGGTCTCTATAAGAGATTATATTAATCCACTTAATTCAATTCAGGAATTAAAACTAATTGCATTACTACTACTATTACCATCTACTAGATAGGTATTTTGGACTATTTCGAGCCCCTATGCACAAGCTTCTAATTCATCCCCAAGAAAATTATCCTCTTCCATGAGGTTATCATCCAAAGCTAAATCTTCAGAATTATTGCTTGATCCTTCATGGTTCTTGGTCTCAAATTGTGATGTACCAATTTCCATCTTCATGATGTTTTCATTCTTCTCTCTTCAATGGTTGTGAAGATTCCCCCATTTCAAGCTGCTTGCAATGAAATTCACTTAGGGATCTCTTCTTCTTACCATGAAGTTCTTGGTACATATCAACAAGGTGCTTGGGTGTTTCGCATAGTCGAGACCAACGGCATCTCATTCTACACCTATAAAAATCTTGATCTTGGTTACCGTATTCTCCCTCATTAGGCTGCTTAGCCTTGGTTTTCTTATTCTTTTTGAATTGCCAGGCTTTGTCTTTTACCTTTCCCAGGTGCCTGCTGTTGCCCCTTCCCCTTGTCATTCTCCATGAATGACGTAGCATTTGCTTCAAGCGATGCTATTGAGCCAGTTTGACGAGATATGATCCTGCAAGATCGTTTCATTCTCCCCCTAATCATGCTGCAAGGCATTACTCAGATCTACATATGTAATATAATTTTCTTTCTTATACTGGCGGATCATATAAGCGAGCTTGGGGTGGAAGGTAGAGAGAAATTGTATGTATGAGTTCCTTGTTACCAAGTTCAATGCCACAAAGCTTCATGCGAGTGACGATCTCATACAATGCGGTATAATAATCCTCAAATGTCTTGTAATGTTGAAGGCGTAGGTGCGACCATTCACGCTTCAACTTTAAGAGAGATTCAATCTTCTCAAAAATCTTTTTCACAGAGTCCCAAAAGACATGTGGACTATTTTTATTGAGCAAATTCCTTATTTGGCCTTAGAAAAGTTCTCGGTTCCTTTCTTGGCCCAATCTGAAAAAAAGTTCCCTATATGACCCAAACCGCAACTTTCATTCCTTTCTTGGCCCTTCCGTCAGTTTTGAGTGTTAACGGTGTTAAATGTGTGCTAAAATGACCATTTTGCCCCTGACTTTAATAAAAACAAAAATTTCATTTTCAATTTTTTAATTATCTGAAATTCCTGAATAACGTAATTGTTCAAGATATCATATGACACAAAATTTTGGCATTATTTCAGCATTATTTTGGCATTATTTTGACACAAAATTGAAATAAAAGCAACAGATCATCTATTTTTGCACACACCAGTCAATTAAAGAAGAGACCATGCATATATACAGAAGTTTCACAAGTGCATACACATTGTCACATACAGTCACATACACCATGTCCATTTAACAATATTACGATAGATGTCCATTACATAGGAGCCAACAAAGAGAAATATTTATATGAGAAATTAGATGCTAAGCCTTCTTTTGCTTCTTGTACTCATTGCTGGGCTACCAGGCGTCATTTTGCTTCGTGTGCACATAGAGGGGCTGTCTAGTAAGAGTGTTCGAGGCTCTTGACATAGCTCTTTCTTCTTCGTCTTCTTCGACATAACCTTTTTTGTTTTACCCTTGACAGGTTCATCTATTTGTTTAACCTTAGCCTTTCCATCGGATATAGAGTCATGAGCCACTCCTTGACCTACAATTCAGCACATATGGCATCAATGAATTGATACGAAGTAAAAAATGACAGCAATGATGTCTCATTCAAAATAAAGTTTCAGTTTGCAAAATAGTACCTTTTCGATCCTCCTGAGTTGGAGTTATTTCGTTGTCCCTTTTTCTTACTTGTAATCTCTATAGATTGGCTGTAATGTAGAGAAATACACAACATAGTTTCAGTTTGTCATTCATGGTAATGTGTAATTTAGAGAGATAAACAACTACTAGGAATTACCTATTAGATGCTTCCGGTGTAGAATCAGCATGTTTCCTCTTTTTCTTAGTTGTTGTTTCAGCTATGGTTTCAATGGTTTGACTAGGTTGACAAAGTAAGAACTTAGAATACATAATAGTCTGAAGTAACCATGAAAAATAAGTAAGAAATTGCAAACCTTGGTGGAAACGACATGCTGGTTGCGGGTGCATCATTATCAAAAGGCATAATGGAACTGCTAGCTTCCTTGGCCTTCTTTGTCCTCTTCTTTGGTGTACCTCTAAAAGAAACAAAAGTTGTGTTATTTAGGGACAACTACCATCGAAAGTATAGTAAGATTAGGCACATTAATACCTGATAGCTTTCATAGCAGCAATGTCTTTCGGATTACCCTTCTTGCAATTATGCCAATGATGTCCATAGTCCAAACACATAGGGCATTGGTGCTGGCCACCCGTCCTTTTTTTGCCATTGTTGCCTTTAAACCTTTCGGTTTTAGGCCTACCAGCTACGGCTTTTAATAATGGTGGGTGCATGAAAAAGCCATGGGTAGATTTTGGCCACTGGGTTTTATTAGGCATAGCTGGGATAAGCTGACTATATGCAACTCTAAATTTCTCAATGGAGTAGTACAAGTCAACATATTTTTCTATAGGTTCATGGCTAAGTGATGTGATGAAAGCTAGTGCATGGTCACAAGGAATACCAGAAACTTGCCATTTTCTACAAGAACATGTCCTCTCATGTAGATTGACCACAAACCGGAATCCACTACCCCCCATTGCAGTCACTTCAGCCACTTCTTCTGAGCATTCTTCAACTTCTAAATTCAATTCTCTACTTTTCTCATTCAAGGCTTTGACTATGTGGGGCAAAATGATGCCATCAAGTTTCTTTGAGATTTTCCTCCTTTGATTCCACTTGGTCATAAGCAATTGCCTTAGCTTCTCCATGAAATCATCCAAGTTTAATGCCTTGTGTTGCTTAATCCAATTGTTGAAGCACTCTGCAAGGTTGTTGGTCACATAATCCACCTTAGAAAAGGTTGAGAATTGGCTCCTTGTCCATAGCTTTTGGTGGGATTTCCTTAGATAATTAGTAGCAGCAGGCTTTGCACTCTCCATTGCAGCCTAATGTTTGTCAAACACATATGAATTCCATGAGTAAGCAGCTGCCCATAGGTGGTCATCAAACACCTTTCCATGGTACCTCTTCTTAAAATTGTTCACCAAATGAAACATACATTCCCTATGTTCAGCATATGGAAATACTTCACTCACCCCTGCCATCACAGCCTGTCCAGCATCAGTGTATATGGTTAACCTTCTTGGTGATCCTATGGCCTCCTTAAGCTGACTCATGAACCAAATCTAGTTGTCATTAGCTTCTGAATGAAAAACTCCAAAGCAAACGGGATACAACCAATTATGCCCATCAATAGCTACAGCTGCTGCCAACTGTCCCTTGTACTTGCCTGTCAAGAAGGTGCTATCTATTGCCATCTGTAAGTACATACCCTCCTCATCAACACCTACATGTTCATTCTCTGGCAATGGATTTCTAAGGTAATCATCTTGTTCGTTCTCTTCTATTGGAAGGTCATCGACCTCAAATTCCCACTCAAATATTGGCTCATATGGATCAGAAGCACCACGGTGTATAATGAACATGATGACAACCTTTGTCTTCAAATTCTTACTAAACATAGCCATCAACTCTTGATCGAATTTTATTTCCAGAAAGGTTTTTGTTGCTTCATCATAATATTGAACATGTGGTACTTCCAAATAACCTGGAGGGAACTCCTTTACCACTGATTCAACCAAGTCACTGAAATTTGTCAAGTCTGAATCGACAACCTTCTCAAAGCAAAAACATTTGCCACGTCTTCTATCCTTCTTACGGTTGCACACTAATTTTATTTTCAACAAGAAGCTTGTATTTGGATCAACCTGTTATTTGAAGTTTTGAACTAACATTGTAAGCTAATCCTAAAGAAATTGACACCTAACCCTAGAGGAACTGAGAACAGGGAGCTCACCCGGCTTTCTGTGCAGCCTCGGCGGCCTGCCTGGTGGCCAGCGGAGCCGCGCCCGAACGCCGCGCACGGCGTCTCCACGCCCGCGCCCAAGACGCCGCGCACCACGCCTGCATTGCGCTCCGCCCCATCGTCGAGCGGGACGGGGACGCCGCCTGCCCCCTCGATGCGCGCGACTGCAGCTTGTCCGCGAATGGGGTCGTCGGGAGGAGGCCCACCATCCGAAGCTCCGACGTCGGCGGCGGAGCAACCCGCCTCCATGGCGCTCGCCCCTGGAATCCGCGGCGGCGGCTGCCTGATGCCTGCTCGGTTTCTTTTTTTTTAGATGCGCCGCTCTCTGCTTTCGAACGAGTCGCGCGGGTGGAGGAGATGAGAACGATTCATTCAGCGCTCAGGGTAAGGAAGGATAAGATGGTCATTTGAAATCGCTGTTACGAAGCACTTCACGGCATAGTCTAACGGATCACACGGAAGGGCCAAGAAAGTAATCAAAATTGGAACTTGGGCTATAGAGGGAACTTTTTTCCAGAATGGGCCAAGAAAGGAACTAGGAAGTTTTTTAGGGCCAAATAAGGAATTTGCTCATTTTTATTCATGTATTCATCCTTCATGGTAATACTTAAGTGATGCCTCAGAAAATGCAGTTCCAGAGTTTGCTCCACTTCAGATGGATCAGTGTCCTCATTCTTGGGTTTAATCATCTTCAAGAGATTTTTTACCACCCAATAGGATTTTCGCATCATGTGACCAAGATAAATAATTAAAACCATTCAGGGCAAGCACATCGAATTCACATTTCACAACTTAGCACATCTACAAGATGTTCATATGAAAGTGCATAGGTTTTTAGTAAACAATTTGTAGAATGCAACAAGTAGTGGATTAAAAACTCAAAGAAAGACCTAAAACCATGTTTCTATGATTAAAGGCACTTTTATCATGTTTTAATTCAGTAGACATGATATGCATGACTTCAGATCAAGTTATTGTATTTCTGACATAAATTCCCTAAAACCTGAGGTGTTATATGCAAGAATAATAGCAACCAGACAATTTCTAGGGACTTCAGGGTCAATTTTGCAAATTTTTGGGTCAAACTGTATTTTCAGAATAATCTGGACCGTCTTGCAAATAAAATAGGACTGCGGGTTCTATTCTGGAAAACTACAGGGTCTTTTCTGTATAATTTCATAGCCTAACTGCAATTTCTTCAATATTCGGGGAGTTTTTCACAAATTCATCGGATTTCTGATTTTTCCGAAACAGGCTAGCCTTTTGGGCCGGCTTCACGGCCCATCAAGGCCCGCTAGGCCCACCCGGCCTTCGAGCTGGTATAAAAAGGGGGAGAGGATAGGGTTTCAACTCTAATCTCTCACTCCCCTCTCCCTCTCCTCTCTCACTCTGCCCGTGCGGTGGTGTCGGTGATGCGGCGGCGTGGTGCAGATCCGGCCGCCGCCATGGTGAGGAGACGTCGCTTTCCTCGTTTGGGAGGGCGACAAGCTCCCGTGAAGCCCTGTGCGGTGGCGAGCAGGTGGAGGTGGTGCCTCACGCGGTCCGGTGCGGCAGCGCGCGAGGAGGTGGTGGGGTGAAGCGCCGCGGATGCAGGCGCGCGGTGAGGAGGCGAAGCGACGCACGACGCGATCACGCGCGGCGGCCTAGGCGACGGCGGGTCTTCGCCACACGGCTTCTGGCGCCCAGGTCTTCTCCATCCAGCAGAGGGGGACCTCGGGTTGGTGCGCTACCAGCAAATCCAGTCACCGGCGGCCAAATTCGGTGGCCCTCCTGTTCACCGAGGCCGTGCGGTGGCCGGAGACGGCGAGTGCGGCGGCTATGCGGCGCACGCTAGGCGGAAGGTGAGGTGGCGGGCCTCGCCTGGGTTCGGGTGGATCTGGACTGGATCCGGCCCAGTTAGGGTTATGTCCGGCCGGATCTGCTTGGTTCCGGGCCGGGCCAGGCTGCGGGCTCAGCGGGTTGCGGCCCAGCGACGAGGGACGCTTGGCTGCGGAGTGGTCGAGGTGCGGCTCGACGCAGCGGCTCCGTCGCGCGGAGAATGCGGGTGGAGGCCGAGGTGCAGCTCGGCGAGACGACGACGGGTGCGGCTCGGCACTAACAAGCAGCTAGGGTTAGGGTTCCGGCGAGTTCGATAAACTCATCGGGTTAGGGTTAGGTTTCATCCTTTTCTTTTCTTTTCTTTCTTGCTGTAATGCATGTGTATGGCCTGCGAGCCATCTGTTGTGCGTGTGCCCGCGGCGGTGGTGGCTACAAGCCCCACCTGTTATGATGATGCAATGTAATTCTAGATGATCCCTAGTTCTAGGTCCAGGGAAACAAATCCTAGTTTAGAAAAGCCAGGGCCATATGCAAGGGGTACAATCGGTGACTGCATCGAGTCAACACGATCATGCACATCGTCTAGATGCGAAAGTTTTCGATCTGCTAGATACCTTATAATTCTTGTGCATGTATACCATCCACTGGTTACCATAGTGTAGGACAGTACCAAGGACTTAGTCGCGTAGGGCGTATACATGGCGGGGCTTCAGGACTTCGAGTAGTCGTTCCCGTTCCTGCCAATAACGTGACGCGGACGTCGAGTTAATTGAGGCACGGAACCCGAGGTGTCATGATTCCCGAGGTAGGTGCGGTTCCTGAGGGCGGCATGAATCTCGAGGTCGGTGACTTCAGGCTTTCGGCGGCTTAGCGGCGAGCGTGCTGATAACGTGTTGTAATAACATAATCGGCGGTAAAGAACAGGCACACAAAAGTAGACAAGAGGCAAGACACAATATAGGGTGGAGCATTATCTTTATTATTCTGAATAAAACTGGTGATTACAATGCTGGGGTACTCCACTATTTATACTCGTGGAGGCCTTCCTATTCATGAAAGAAAAAGTCATCTTTGGTAAATTGCTCACATATTGGATTAGGACTCGGATAGGTTCTTTTAGAACTTCCTTTTCTACTCCAACAAGAGTTATTACTATAACAACATCTATGCGGAGTTGTGAAACTTTGTATGCATTTCGCTGAGACTATTTAAGTTGGGTGTCACAGTATCTAACAATATTACAAAACCTTTTAGACTTTTGGCTGAGACTATTTAATGAGACCGGTTATTTTGATTGTGTGTTCTTCCATGGCACCTTTCATTGTCCTTCCTCCAGAAGTCGTAGTCACCTTCCATAACTACCCCCTTACTACAGGAATTATTGAACATTCTAATCAAAGTTACTTGAAATTACATCAAATTTGTGGTCTACTTGCCAAACTTTCTTCTGAAAATTGTTCATGTCCAATAAAGGTTAAGTAGAACAATTGTAATAAAAGATAAAATATAAACATAACCAAAACTTATGAATGGCTTGTAAAGGTTTATTGCTACTTCTTTTGTAATCGGAGCTGGAGAGGTGTGGACTCTGCAGAAGACAGCAGGGCATCAAGGTGTTAACGTGCATATGGTATTTTACTTAAGTGTGCATGTTGTCAGTGGCAGATTCAGCATGGTGGCACGGTGGCCATGGATCACCTTTGGATTTAACCCAAGGAAAATGTCCCTAGTACCTGGGTGGCCTATAGTTGACGTCTGTTTATTTATTTTTCCTTACTTTCCAATACCCGCAATGTGCATCAGAACTAAACATGTTAAAAACTAGACGTTTCTTTTCGCTTAACCAAAACTTGGCAATACCTTCTTTTTTTTTCTTTTTTTTTCGAATTAACTTGGCAATACCTTCAAAACTACAGGTCAAGGTAGTATTAAAATCTTCAGATAAGGTTGCCTAGCTTCTCCTAGGAATAACACATTCAAAGCACAGATGTTGGACGGTTTCATCTTCACAGTAGAACAAGCAGCTAACATCATCTAATTTTTTCTTATGAATAATGTCCCACTTAAGCTTTCTTCTAAGTCTACGTATCATATTTACAACGTTTTTTTCTTTCCCCTGTCGACAAGTTGGACCACTCTTGACGAAGCATCCTAGATTCGCCACTAGAAATTGCTACATACCAGGGTCATGTACGTAGCATTGGAGCAGGTAGTCTCTGCTGTCGTCGTGTGCTTTACGCGCGGAGTGTGCAGCAAGTCGCGTGTTCCGTCCAGCAAGCTGCCTATCGTTGACGGCTCTTACACCCAAAATAAACCGTCAACTAGCTGCACCTTTTGCCCTCAAATCAAACACCAAAGGTAGACTTAGGTCTTAAAACTAATGATTTCCACAAGTCTTGGTGAATTTGTGAGTGCAGCTGCATTTCATAGGATTACGGAGAAAAGAAAGCATAAAAGGTCTACTTTGGAAACACCGATTTTCCCCGGAATAAAGATATCTCCCCAAAAGCCCAATATCAAGGAGATATGAAGAAAGATCCTCTCTTGGAGATCCTCAATGATGGCAAAGATATATGGACCCACCAAATCAACCCAGATCATATCAAGAATATTCCAGAGGATACACCACTCCGAGAAATCAGCATCGGCAGCCGAGCAAGATATGGATCAAACGTCCTAACAAACTTAACCAACTTGGGCCATAGCACCAAGATCACTCAATAGGACATCAAGGAGGACCCCTCGGCAAAAGCCCAAGGCCAAAGGGTCCAAGGGGGGGTCGGCCGACCCCAAACCCTGGTCAGCCGACCTGCTATAGTGGCCATTCTGGCCCATCTTTCTATGGCGGTTCCCCACCGACGTACCAAGGTCGGTTGTGCCTGCAATCAATGCCATCAATGTCCGGAACCGCTTCAATTCTACCGCCTTTGGATTGCTATAAATAAAGGGGTACCGCCCTCCTTTCAACACACAACACAAGACACAAGTCATTCCACTCCCATCCAGGCCAAGGGCCTCTTGTATAGTAGTAGAGTAGGAGAGAGGGCAGGGGAGAAGAGAGGGGTAGTCCTCTATTTGTGAGGACTTAGCCCAAATCTTGTACCTTGGCGGATATTATCTTATTAGTAGTTCTTCGTTCGTTCTTCGTTCGTTCTTTATTCGTCGTTCGTTCATAGTTCGTTCATCGTTCTTATTCATAAGTTAGTATTCGTGGTGATATTGATCTAGCGAGCATTATTTACTAGTCGTTATTCTTGTTATACTTGTTTGCGGGATCATCGCTCCGCAAGGAGTGCTCTAGACTTCTGAATCAGTACCAGGACCGGGGTTAGAGTAGTAATCGACGGCATAGACGTAGTGTCTAGGCTAGAGGTTACCTTTGTTTGCAGCGTGCCCCACGGTTTGTAGAAGTAGGCGGCAGGTGGTGACAGCCCTGTCCGTCCCTTGTAATCCTCCACGTTCGGGTTCGTCGTAGAGCTACAGGCTGGCGTGACTTGGCAGACTAGGTCTATACCAGTGCCCGAAGTAAACAAGTAGAGCTTGAGTGCGTCTATCCTAAGGGATAACTAGATCTTTATTCATCCTCTCAATCCTATACTACTATCGTTCTTGTGTGTCCTTGGGTAAAACTAACCTTGCTGCAGGATATCTCCGTTCCTTGGGGAAAACAAATACGATATCTTGGAATACTCCCAGGTGAAGTGCTACAACGGTATTTCGCGCGCTTGCGAATTTATTCGTGGTGTAAGAAATACCAACAAGCATTTCTGGCGCCGTTGCCGGGGAACGGTTGCTATCTCTGCTGCGAACCTGGTTTGCCCTCGTACTGTATCCTTTTATTTTTCCTTTACCATCATTAAAAAAAATTCATCACCTATCCTTTCCATCCTCTTCGCACCTTCACTTATCCACTTAAAAATAAAATACCAAAAACATTTATCATGGAGCCACAACCTATGATTCAATCATTCTCTGCTCCACGGGGCGAGCTCTTAGAGCCACTTTTATCATCACAACCAGTTTGTTCAACAAGCTATGAGCTTTGCCCCAGTTTTATTACTTTGATCAAAGGTTTATCTTTCTCTAGTCATAAAGATGAAAATCCTTTTCAACACTTGCGAGAGTTTGAGCAATTGTGTGCATGCCGATTGATCGATGGCATGACACATGAAACCTTAAAGTGGACGTTGTTTTCCTTCTCCCTCAATGGGAAGGCGAAACAATGGTACGCTTACACCGCTAAGAGAGTGAACGGTGATTGGAAAGAACTGCGAGACAAATTTTGTCTAGCATTTTTTCCCGTATCTCGTATCACTGCTCTACGAGCGAAAATAATTAACTTTCGCCAGGAAGAGGAAGAGACCCTTAGTGCGGCATGGGTCCGGTTCTGTTCATTAGCAGATTCCGGCCCAGAGTTATTGCTCCCAGAACCCGTTGTTTTTCAACACTTTTATTCGGGGTTGAGCAAAAACACCGCACTTTATCTTGACACGGCTGCCGGTGGTTCTTTCAACCATAAGACCATAGCGGAAGCAAAAGAGCTTTTAGAAATAATCGTTGAAAACACACCTTTTTCCGCTGAAACACCTGAGGAGCCAGAGTCAAAGGATGAGGAAGTCATTGTGGAAAAAAAACCCGGCACCGACAGGTGGGGCCCACCTAAAACGCGCGGCCGCAATCCTCGCCAATCGTCTCGCACAGCCGCCCCCCCCCCCCCCCCCCAATCTCCAGTCCGAACGCGCCGCCGCTCTTCGCGCTCCTCTGACGTCTTGCGCCGCCGCTCTCAGTTGCCAGGCTTCATTCTCACCTTGGCCGCGACCGGCCGGAATAGGGACGCCGTGGATCTCTGGCCAGGCCGAAATCGCCTCCTCGCCATGCCTCCCCGCGCCTCCATCTCCCTCGCGCGCCGGCCTGGTCGCCCCGTGGCTGCCGCGATTCAGGGAAGGACACGACCAGGGTGGCGCCATGGCTGCGGTGCCCGGAAGCGCGGCCCCCTCTAGCCCTTCTGAGCTCACCTACCCGTGCCTCCATCTCCCTCTGCATGCCGGCCTGATCGCCCCGTGGCTGCCGTCATTCAGGGAAGAACGCGTGATGATTACTGCCGAGGGTGAGAGAGGTGGGTGGGCTCGCCGTAGCAGCTCGGAGAAAGAGAGCGAGGAAAAGAAACGGCACCAGAACTTGCAACGCTTCACGGAAGAAGAAGAAGAAAGGGAGCATGCGTTGGGATTCCAGGTAAAATGTGGAATTTTTTCTCTGTTCTTTGATCTTGTGCTTGTGATTTACTGATTTCATAGTGATGAGTGCCATAAGTCCAACCCCTGTTCATATATAGAATTCAGTCTTTGATCAGAACCAACCAAATCTGAATAGCAGTTTGAGTTTGATTAATATATATACATTGTTTGTTTGTCAGTTCTACGTGAAGTATGACGGCAAGGTTACGAGGTTACGCTTTTTATGAGGTGGCCATGTTAGTTGTGAGTCTGCTAATCTTGAAATCTTGAAAGTAACGTAAGGTTTTGAGCCTATCCCGTTGCATCTGCAAGGCCTGGCGAATGGGATTCGTTGTTGTACCAGGTCGACACAGACCGGAGCATGCCAACAGTTGAGGCTTCAGGTGTTTTAGAGACTGGGAGCTGCCATTGCTTACCTTGAGGTGATCCATTCTTACCTGTTAGTACATTCTTAATTAGTTGCCAAAGTAAATTTCTAGCACTAGTACAAAAAGAGCCTAATATGACAGTGCAAAATTTACAACATTGGCGGACACCCTTCGTTCCGTCGCTGCAGGCTTCGCGCGAGGTACTGTAGCAGCTAGTAGTGGCGGACGGGCTGACATCACCGCAGCTACAGGACTCGGAGCACTCAGAAGTGGCGGACATAGTGACGTCATCAGCGTCCGCCACCGAATAGACGCCATCAGTGGCGTGCGTAATGACGTCAGATACGGCCGTCACTGCAAAGGCGACCAGTAATGGCGGCCATGCTGACGTCATAAAAAAACTAGTGGCGGGCATGCGCACTTCAGCCCAATCTACCGCGTTAGTATATAACCAACACTTAGGTCATTTTCCCATCTCCTCTCTCAGCCCCCTGCCTCCTCTCTTCTCCACACGCCGCCGCCGCCTCCTCTCCTCTCCACGCGCCGCCTCCCCTCTGCGCGCCGCCACCACCTCCCCTCCCCTCCCCTCCATGAGCCGTGGTGGCCTCCTCTCCCCTCCCCTCCCCTCCACGCCGCCGGATCCAAGGCTGGTGCGGTCAGATCTGGGCGAGCTGCTCCCAGATCCAGGGGCTCCAAGCTCGATTGGCGCGGTGGGCAAGGAGGCTCCGGGCAGGGCAAGGTAGCGGCTCCGACGGTGCGGCGAAGGGGGGCTCCGAGCGGGCGGCGCAGCGGCTCCCGGGGCGAGGACGGCAGCCATGCGGCGGCGCGGATCCGATGCAAGGCGACGGCGATGGGGCTGCGCGGCGGCTCCACTTCGTCTTCACGCGACGGCGGCTCCACTTCGTCTCCCGGCGGCTCCACGACGCGGCAGCTCCTCGACGTCGAGCGGGCTCCACGGAGTGCATCTGAGGTGCGCGACTCCTTCTACCCTCTCTACTTCGTCCATGATTGCTAGGCCAGTGGTCCTAGTCGAATCTTCTCTCGTCTGATCTACTTTTCGTATCGTGAGGTGTTGGCGATTGATTTGATAGGAAGGGTTCAAGCCTAGATGCCTACATGCCCTGATCTTGTGCCCTTGCTCGAGCTGGTGCCGCCCGTCTGCTTGCTTGTTGCCGCCGCTACTGCTTATTGCTGCTGCTACTCTGCTACTTGAGTGCTGCTGTTTGCTATTGAAATAAACACAAGTCTGAACTTAGAAGTAATTTAAAAGAAAACTCATTGTTTGCGTGCTACTGTTTGCTATTGATTCATTTCCTTTACAATTCAGAAAAGATTTTGATGCAGTACCTTTGAACTGCAGTGAGTTTGGATGGGAGATCAGTGGTGGCTATCTAGAATCTAGATGCATTTTTCTTACTGAAGTACTGCATCCACTGAGACAGTTTGCAATTTGTTCGAAAGACAGTTTTACTGCTTTGTGTCTTTGAGGGCGAGCGCATGTGTCTTTGACAAAATGTTCAGTCTCTTGACATCTTATCTTTTGCACATGTGAATCGCTCAATACTTCTGTTCTGACTTCACTTTGGTTTTTATGTTCTTGTACACTATCAATTCCAGTTATTTGTTGGCCTGATTTGCTTTCTTTTTCTCCATCTGCAGGTTTGAGTCCTGGGAGATCAGTGGTGGCTAATCATCAATTGGTCAATTGTTCAAAAGCTTAGGGTCCTAATATTCTTTAATATGTATAGGTTTTTATTAGTAGCTGCAGTTCCAAAGAATGATCAATTGTTGTACCAGCCTGATTAGTCAGTAATGATCAATAGTAGTTGTGAATATCAAGTGCTCCACTTTGTTTGCTTAGCACCTGTTCTCTCTTCTTTTCTCTGCTCTCTGCTTTGTTGTTGAGGATGAACACAAGCAGAGAGGAGAAGAAGCAGAGAGAACAGGCATTTTTTTTTATTTTGGAAAAGCTGTTGTAGTGGCGGGCAGGCATGATGTCAGCATGCCCGCCACTGTTGGGTGCATCTTTACTGGCGGACGCTGATGTCATACCATCCGCCACTGATGTGGTGGTGACGGTGGCGGACGGGATGACGTCATCCCGTCCGCCACTGATTCTCTATATCAGTGGCGGACGGTCTGTGCGCCACCGCTCTGGACAGGCTTGCAGTGGCGGGAGCTCGGTGGCGCACGCTTTGACCGCCACTGCTGGCCCAAAAAGCCCGCCACTGAAGGCCCTTTTTGTACTAGTGTAGGGTACTTGTCAATTGTGGACATATTAGATAGCTTGCACGACTACTGCCATCACCACATTGTGGTTTTTGGAGTCAGCTTACCATTATTAGCATCCTATATTTCTGAATAGTACCCCCCATCTCGCTATTGCAGTTGGAAGGAAAACACATAAGGAAGAGCAGTAAATTATAGGAACCGCTGACCTCAAGATCGAGGTGACCAATTTTTCTTTTCACGTTTAATTGGGGGCTTCATTTTATTGCATTTTTCAGTATAAAAGTCAAATAGTTTCATTGTATTCTTAGTAATATAATTGGCTCCCTGGTGCAGGTCAAATTCAGTATGCGCCCCAGTGAACAAACTGCTTTCAGATATAGGTTGCTGTGTGGCTTCAGATTTATGCTGGATTAATTGGAATTGTTAGGTGAAAGCTTCAGGTTTGTCCACTAGAGCACTTACCTGCCCAATATACTACTGTCATATAAACTGATTTGCAGGGGCTGATAATTTATTTATTTTCACTTGCAATGTTTTTTTAAAGAAATGTTATGGTACTTGTAAGGTATGTGCTAGGAAATCAAAATGATCATTGTAATGGTCTGTTAGAGTTACATGTTTCTTCATGTCTAGTAGGAGCAGCACATCATCCGTCAACATATATATTTCAGTATGGAAGATACTTGTTCATCTTTCTGATTACACTATTGGATGCCTGACCAACCTGACATTGTTGCACCCTTGCTAGGATTTGTAGATTACTATGTCCTTTCTTAGTATCAGCTCCATTTTCAGAGGCTCCACCTTAAGACTCGCAAAGTTGCTAAATTGGTACTCCCTCCGTTTTTTTTTTTTGGTTGTCATTCCGACCAGGATGTTTAGTGCAAATTGAACTAGCATTTCTGTCTGAAACGACATCAATTTGCGGCCGGTGGTAGTAATATGTATACTATTATCATAGTTGTGAAGCATACTTTGGAATATCTCCTTTGGTTTTGTGAAACTATTTGCAGGAACTTACCTTGTCATACATATCATATGCAGTGACTACAACTGGATCCATCAAGCTGAGCGAGATTATGACCTGCAAGTGCATTGCCAAATTTGCTGTTAATGATCCTGCCCTCAGTGTCGCCCCTCGCAGAACTGGTTGCACCAATCGTTCCAGACTCCAGAGTCTGAAACACCATTCCAGAAGCAGATATACAACGGCAACAAACATGGGCCGGTGCATGTGTGGTCTAACTATATAGTAGCCATGTATACATGTCTCACTATTTTTGATTCAACTAAGATACTGGGTTACCTTTACTGCATTATGTTTCATCCACAGCTCAACGTGTTCCTAGCTTTTTGATTTGACTATCAGTAGCTGGAAAGATCATAATTGGATTGCATTGACGGTATGATTAGAAGATGCTAATAGCTTTTGATTTAACTCATCTAATGCTTCATGCCCTTTCTTTCCTTGTGTCGTGTATGTATTTGATATTATGTTATCAAAGTTCTTGGCTCCATTTAAATGCATAACATTATCACCGTACCATAGCATGAGTTCAAAACGGTTGATGCAAGAAACATGCTTTTTGAAAATTGGCATATTTTTCTTTCAAAGATGACCATCATTTGTGGTCTCTAGCTGGGATGACTAAGAACCTTAATGCCTTGGTCTGGATAGATTTACGGGTTAGGTTGATTTAGACCTGATTGGGTTAGTGTTTTCATCAATAATTAAATATGATTATATGTGCTATCTTGTAGTATATTAGAGAAAAAAATAAAAGGGAATAGACATGTTTACTTACATCTTGTGTGCCATTGTGGTTTACCAAACATAAACATTATTTGATGGTTAAAGACAAGTATTAAGACATGGTTAAGAAATATAAATTATTGTTATGGTGCATAGGCAGATTGTGTGGCTTCAAAACATATATCAGAAGGTTGCTACAAGCAATTCTCGAAAATATATGGATTAGAAGGGCCAAGAGACTCGGACTTCTCTGGAAGGATTTCTTTTTCCCTCTGGCTCTATCCGATAAAAAGTCTTGAATGAGCATTTTGACATTACGAGGTATAGTTAGGTACTCAGCCACAGTATCTTATATAAATCATCTTTTATCTATCAGTAACATTTGTTGTTTCAATAATACTCTAGATTCAACCAGGCAAATAAACAAGTTGCTTCAGCTAAAGAAATCTAGATTTTTTTTTTGACACAAATAAAGAACTCCAGATTACTGGATTGTATCTGTTTCAATACCAACAATAAAAGATTAGTGGGTCTCATTCAATTTTGTTTAAAAACAAAGATTTATTAAATTTATTTGTATATTTTTTGGGATACCCGTGGCAATGCAGGGGTTTTTTCGGTAAACAGATCGGGGCAATGGCGCGGATGGCCTCGGCGCCCTCAAACTCGGGCGGCGGCTGAGGGGCATATGGCGGCTTTGTCACTGGCAGCTTTGTATTTGTTCCCTCGATATTTTCAGTTATGGTAGGGTTTTATTGAAGCCGAAAATTATGACTCGTCGACAGTTCTACATTGAAGAATGCTCAGTTTGTCGAATTCAATTTAAGTAGAGATTCAATAAATTTATGTGTGCATTTTTCCCTTACAACCCGTGACAACGCACGGGCACTTTTGCTAGTATAATATTATTTTTTTTTCTATTGTTCCTTTGTTCCTTTTGATGAGATAGCGGCCGGTTCAGGATCATACTCCAAGACACAGAAATTAGAGATAAAAAATAAATAAGCTGAAAAGTTTGATGCCGTCCACAGTCCACTGCATGCGCGGTGCGTCGGCCGACCAAAGCTGCAGCAGCTGACAACTGCTATTTTGTTTTATTCGTTTGTTCCCACGCTGCTGGTGCTGGTCCACTTCAGCCTACTACTGACTCCAACAAACAAGAAAAAGGATAGGCAAACCCATTTTTACCTCTTCAAGTGGTACTGTTGATGATCGAACAGAGGAGGCAAAAAGAGAGGCATTATGCGACGCATTCGCGCACGGCATGCAGAGACAAGCAGGAGAAACGGGCGAGCGGCGGCACGGCGGAGGAGCACCGGCGGGAGTCGAACGCGGCGGAGGAGAGCCAGCGGGAGTCGAGCGCGGCGGAGGAGCACCCGCCAGTGCTGCATGAGCGGGTTGCAGAGGGTGCGGAAGGCAGCGCCGTCGAAGCCGGAGAAGCCGACAAGCCCGCCAGAGGAGCCAACGAGCCAGAGGTCCTAGGCGGGGAGGAAGCCGAAGGGGAGCTTGTAGCGGGCGCGGAGGGGCAGGCTGATCACGCTGCACTACGGCGGGGAGTGGGGGGCGCCGCCGCCCTGGGAGGTGAGGAGGCAGGCAGGGACCGTGGGAGGGCACCGTGGCGTGCGCGGCGAGGAACGCCGGGTCGTGGAGGATGGCGTCCCAGCAGTGGGAGACGGGGCGGAGGCGGAAGAGGAGGAACGGCAGCACGCCGGCGACTCGGCGAGCACCTCGAGGAGCCGGTCGTTGGGGAGCCCCGCCCAGACGCCGGCGTCCGTGTGGAGGAGGAGCGCGGTCGCGGTGCCGGCGTCGGCGGCGGGGCAGCAGGGCGAGCGGCGTCCATGAGCCTTCTGCGCGGTGCGGCGTCTAGCAGCGAACGGGAGCGGCCCTGGAGTGGCGGGGCGCACGCAGAGGGGCGGCGCTGGCCTTGGCTGGGCGCGAGCATCAGGTGGACGGCGCCGGCTTGCCGCCGTGCCTGTGCCGTTCGTCGCCATGCAGCTCTTCACGCCATGCTGCATTTGCTCCACGCCTCGTCATGCTTCTACAGAGCCGTGCTTCCTTCTTTTCTCTTCTATGTGGTTTTCCTTAATTCCTTCGATTTGGCGCGCAAGGGATCAAATTGGCGGGAGGAGCAGTGAGATTTGCTCGAGAGAGGCGAGTGGAGCACTGGCGCGGTGTCCATGAGCGCGGCGTGGCGTCCATGGGCCTCCTGCGCGCCGGCCACCGCGTTGGGGGCAGGGCCAAGATCCGGTGTCAGGGGCGGAGCGGCGGCAGCGGCGCGGCGGAGGGGCACGATGGAGGCGGCGCGGCGGAGGGGCGCAGGGCGAGCGGCGGGGAAAGAGAGAGAAACAGGCGATGCGCGAAAAAATGCAATACCTGTTGAAGCCGGTGTCGCGCGGCCGAGATGTAAAAAAGGGTACATGAGAGACAATCCTCAGTTTGCCTCTCCACACGAAGTGCCTGCTAAGACTGACTCCAACAAACGCCATGCACTTTCGACAGGCAAACGGAAACTGCATGGCGTGTACAGTGGACACAAGGTGTGCCGTATCCAACAGCAAAGAGGCAAAAAAAAAAAAAAAAGCCCGCGCGCCGCTCGTCGCGCACCGCGCTGCAGCAGGCGTGCCGCGCCTCAGGCAACCCCCGCGCCCTACTGCACCCCACGCGCAGCCGCGGCCCCGCCCGTTGTGCCGCTCGCGCGCGCCTCAGCTCGCCTCGTGCCGCCGTGAAGCAGCGCCGACGCGCGCTCCACGGCGGCCTGCAGCTCCGCCTCGTCCGTTCGGGCGGACAAGGACGCCGGCCACCGCCTCGCGCACCGCCGAGTCGGTAACGCGCGGGGTCAGCTCGCCGGCCTCAACGTCGGCGGCGAGCTGCTCCCACTGGAGCTGGAGGAAGCGGACGGCACGGAGGAGGCCCGACGCGAACACGGCGCCCACGCGCAGCATGTCGTGGCGCTAGCAGTGGTTGCTCTTGTAGTAGCTCGTCAGCACCGGCCGCGCCGTGAGGCCGCCCGGCGTCCGCGTCTCCGACTTCACGAACAGGAAGTGGAGAGCCTTCCCCTTGTCAAGCCTCGGCACATACCTGCACAATCAGGTCGCCTCGTGCCTCTCGTCGCGCGCCGCGCCGCGCACTGCTGGTCGCCAGTGCCCGCGCGTCGCGCCCCCTGCTCCGCCGCGGCTAGCCTCGCACCGCCGCGCGCGCGTCCCCCTGCTCCGTGCCGGCGCCGTCGCCCTGCCGCGCCCCGAGCTCGCCCCGCCACGCGCCGCTCTCGCTTCCGCCGCGCCGCCGCGGCCCGCGCTCGCCCAATCCATGCCCGAGCCTCGCCCGTGCGCTCGCCCACCGCGCTCCGCGGTCAACGTGTCCTGCTCGCCCGCCGCACCCCGCGGCCCACGCGTCTTGCTCGCCTGCCGCCGCGCACGCTCGCCCCGCTCCGTCGCCCCGCGCGCCGCGCCCGCGCCCGCCGCCCGCCGCCGCAAGCCACGCGCGCCGAGCTCCAGCTCGCGTGTCGTTCAGCGCGCGCCGCTGCCTCCTGCCCACCTCACGACCCACCTGAGCCCAGCCTCGCCACGGAATTTCTCCAATTTCGTCTTCTGTCTGGCCAATTTCACGAATTTGTTCCTATTGTGGCTTCATCTCCTTCCTCTTCCTCACAAATGTCACCATCGTCCTTGAGTCTCGGATGACGTGCTTCATCTCCTTGGGAGCAGCCCCCACGTGCGAGGCGGCCGTGAGGCTGCGGCGCGCGCCCTCGCCGTCGCGGACCCGGAGCTCGTCCTAGCCTGCCGCCGTCGCGAGCTCCACGCCCGCGCGCGCCGCCACCTCTAGCCCTGCTCGTCCTGCTCCGCGGCGGTGGCCACCCCTGCAACCCCGGCGTCGCCTCCCCCCTCGAGCTCCGCCTCAGCCTCTTTCCTCGCTGCCCCGCCTCCTCCAGCCCGCCGCCACGTGCTGTCCCGCGCCGAGGTCGCGCGACGCCCCGCCCCGTCCCGTCCGGCGTGTCGGGGGCGACCGAGGTGGAGGCGACATCGATGGCGAGCAAATCTTTGCCAAATCGGACGGGATAACCTTGGGGATGGGACGAAGGGCCTCTTCGGCGACCATTTTGACCACTTCTGGGTTGCCGGCGGCGAACTGGTGGTGGGCGCGGCGACGAGAACCGGCGGGTGGTGGGTGGTGGGCGAGCAGGAACAAATGCATGTGAGGAGAGAGGGCGTCCAATTCTAGCTCGCCTCTCTCCTGGTATTAAAAAATGCCTCCTCTTTTGCCTGTCCTGTTGGAGAACAAATTTTCGATGCACAGTAGCCTTTAACAGCCCATTTCGGGTTTGCCTCTCCAAATGCATGCCCTTATTGGAGTCAGTCTAACAAAGCCAAGTTGGATGGCGCTTGGGACAGGTGCCACCTTCTGCAAGGCCCCGTACCTCAGGGCACGCTTGTCTGCTAGAGGTGGAGCTCGAGTATTAGAGATATTGTATAGCCTTGATTAGCGCCTAGATTAACTCCTCTCGTTGAGGATCCTGTACTTGCCTAACTTGGGCCATAGCCCGGCCATATATGAAGAGCCACCCCCACCTCATTGGTGTGTGCGGTGATTGCGCCATCTTCTATCACTCAACATGGTACCAGGCGGGTCCTCATCCTGAGACCCATCTCTTCCGCTGCAAAACCCTAGCGCCGCCGCCACCAATCCTCCTTCCTCTAGCCCCCGGTAGCACCGGTCCGGTGTCACCGCCACCCTCTCCCGGCTTCTCCTTGCCGATCACAACCAACCTCCCATCATGAGCACCGAGCCCGGCACCGGCGCCGCCTCTGCCGCCGCCACTACCAACGCCGTCGTCAACGTCGCGCCGCCGGTGTTCCTCAACCCCTACTGCACCGTGGTCGTCAAGAGCCACGTTCCGATCACCCTGGAGCTCCGCAACCCCAACTACACCCGGTGGTCTTCCTCCTTCCGCGCCATGTGCGGGAAGTTCGGCCTCCTCGCACATCTCGACGGCACCGACGCCCGGCCCGACGACGCTGCATGGGACCTAGCGGACCATGCTCTCCGCAGCTGGCTGCTCGGCTCCGTTGCCGACGATGTCCTCACCCTCGTCGACGACCCTGCTCACAACGCGCACCAACTCTACACCGCCATCGTCGCCCTCTTCAACGACAACAAGGAGTCCCGCGCCATCTTCCTCAGCAACCAATTCCACACGCTGGTGCAGGGGGACCTCTCCATTGACGACTACTGCCAGAAGATGAAGGTCCTCGCGGACGGCCTCCGCGACGTCGGCCATGGCGTCTCCGAAGCGCAGCTCGTCCTCAACATCTTGCGCGGCGTCAACCCTCGCTACTCCAACATCGTCAACACGGTGCCCATTCCCAACTTCTCCCGTGCGCGCGCCATGCTCTCCCTCAAGGAGTCGTTCCTCGCCAACGAGGCCAAGGTCACCTCGGCCACTGCGCTCGTCGCCGCCGCCCCCTCGTGCGGCCCCGACGGCTGCCGCACCACGGCCCCTACTCCGCCTCCTTCACCGGCCGTCTCCTCCAACAACCACCGTGGCTCCAACAACCGCGGCCCGGCAACAACTACAACCGCAATCGTCGTGGCCGCAACAACAGTGGAGGGAACCCCAACTGGCGTCCTCCCCAGGGTCCCGCCCCCACCGGCCCCTGGATCTGCTTCAACCCGTCGCTCCTTCAAGGCGCGACCTCCTCTCGCTCAACCAACCAGAGCGTGCTCGGCCCCTACCCGCAGGCCAACACGGCCTTTGCACCGGCTCAGATCTCTACCCCGGCGTCACCACAATGGGATCAAGCTGCCCTCGTCGCCGCGATGAATCAACTTGCCATGCAGAACCAGCAGTGGGTCATGGACAGCGGTGCCTCATCTCACATGGCCTCGCAGGAAGGTATCCTCCTCTACCGCCTCCCTCCACTCTCCACATATGTCACCGTCGGCAATGGCAGCCACTTACCCGTCACCTCTAATGGTCACTCAATTCTCTTTACTCCTTCATCTAAATTTACACTGAACAATGTTTTAGTTGTCCCGTCTCTTGTCCGCAATCTCCTTTCTGTGCGGCAATTCACCCGGGACAATCTTTGTTCCATCGAATTTGACCCTTTTGGATTTTCCGTGAAGGACCTCCGAACCCGGCACGTGATGCTTCGCTGCAATAGCGACGGCGACCTCTACACATTGTCTCCTGCTGCTGCCTCCCAAGCTGCCCGCGCACTCCTCGTCGTGTCGTCCTCGCTATGGCACAGTCGTCTTGGCCACCCCGGCCCGGCCGCTCTTGCCAAGCTCAATAAAATGTCGCTTATTTCTTGTAACAAACAGGCTCGCTCCCTATGCCACTCCTGTCAAATTGGCAAACATGTTCGCCTTCCTTTTTCCCATAGCAATTCGCGCTCATCTGCGCCATTTGATTTAGTGCATTGCGATGTATGGACCTCACCAGTTGCTAGTACTTCGGGTATTCTATATTATCTTGTGCTTTTGGATGATTATACCCACTTTGTTTGGACGTTCCCCCTCCACAAGAAATCCGAGGTTCCTCACCACATCACCACCTTCATCTCCTACGTCCGCACTCAGTTCAGCACCTCACTGAAGGCCTTGCAAGCCGACAATGGCACTGAATTTGTGAACACTTCACGCACCCAGTTTTTCGCTAGCAACGGTATCAAGCTGCGCCTCTCGTGCCCCTACACTTCGCCCCAAAATGGCAAAGCTGAACGTGTCATCCGCACTATAAACAATTCAATGCGCACGCTGCTCCTCCATGCTCACATGCCGCCGCATTATTGGGCCGAAGCTCTCGCCACAGCCACACACGTCTTGAACCGTCGCCCCTGTTCGTCGGTCAGCGACTCCATCCCCTACGCGCTGCTGTTCAACAAACAACCCTCCTACGATCACCTCCGTGTCTTCGGATGTTTGTGCTACCCAAACCTCTCCGCCACGGCCGCCAACAAACTCGCCCTGCGTTCTGCTGCATGCGTCTTTCTTGGCTACCCAACCTCGCACAAAGGCTACCGCTGTCTCGACCTCAACACCAAGCGCCTCATCATCTCACGCCATGTTGTGTTCGACGAGACCGCATTTCCCTTTGCCGCCACACCTCCTTCCCCGGCCTCCTTCGACTTTCTCGTCGACGAGGACCCAGTACCTGCACTAACCCCTTTTGCAGCTTCCCCTGGCTCCTCCGCGGCTGCTCCGTCCCAACCGGACGTCGAGCACCGGCGCCCGTCTTCTGCGGCTGCTCCGTCTCCAAGAGACGTGGAGCAACCGCCACCCTCTGCCGCGCCTGCTCCGTTCCCGTCGAACGATGCGCAGGCGCCACCTACGACCGCTGCCTCGAACGCGCCCACCAGCTCCAGCCTGGTCGCGCGCTCTGCTGACCACGGCACCAGTTCCGGGCGGGACTCCACGCCGCCACCACCGCCCCCGCCTCCGCCTGCACCACGGGCACCTCGCGCGCCACGCGCGCCGCGCGCGCCCGTTGCCCCTGTGCCGGTGCCCGCGCCTGTACCGCGACCAGCTCCGGGTCCTCACATCATGGTGACACGCGCCCGTGACGGCGTTGTCAAGCCGGTGGATCGCCTCAACCTCAACGTCTCGCACGTCAACGTCTCCCCGCTGCCCGCCAACTACCGCAGCGCATTGGCCGATGCGAATTGGCGCGCCGCCATGACCGACGAGTACTCGGCGCTCATGGCCAACGACACATGGCAGCTAGTTCCCCGCCCCACCGGCGCCAACATCGTGACCGGGAAGTGGATATTCAAGCACAAATTCCACTCCGACGGTACTCTCGCCAGACACAAGGCACGTTGGGTGGTCAGAGGCTACTCCCAGCAACACGGCATCGACTACGACGAAACGATTAGTCCGGTTGTCAAACCGTCGACTATTCGTGTTGTCCTGAGCATCGCTGCCTCCCGCTCATGGCCCATCCATCAGCTCGACGTCAAGAACGCGTTCCTTCACGGTACCCTTGACGAAACTGTTTACTGTCAACAACCTTCAGGTTTCGTCGACCCAGCAGCTCCCGAGCACGTGTGCCTTCTACGGAAGTCCCTCTACGGCCTCAAGCAAGCGCCACGCGCTTGGTACCAGCGCTTCGCCACGTACATCAAGCGTCTTGGCTTCGTCGCCTCGCCGTCCGACACGTCTCTCTTTGTCCTCAAAGAGGGAGACGCTGTCGCCTACTTGCTCCTCTACGTCGACGACATCATCCTCACCACGTCGACCACGGCTCTCCTTCAGCGCCTCACACGGTGCCTCCACTCCGAGTTCGCCATGACGGACCTTGGCGCTCTGCCCTACTTCCTCGGCATCTCCGTCACGCGCTCTTCCGCCGGGCTGTTCCTCTCACAGCGCCAATATGCGATGGATCTTCTTCAGCGCGCCGGCATGGCTGAGTGTCACTCTACGGCAACACCTGTTGACACTCATGCCAAGCTCTCGGCCACAGATGGAGCACCGGTCGCCGACCCCTCCGAGTACCGCAGCCTCGCCGGCGCCCTTCAATACCTGACATTGACACGGCCCGACTTGGCCTACGCCGTTCAGCAAGTCTGCCTCTTAATGCATGACCCGAGGGAGCCGCACCTTGCCTTGATCAAGCGCATCTTGCGCTACATCAAGGGCAGCCTCGACGCCGGCCTCCACATCGGCACCTCTCCGACAACATCCATCATCGCCTACTCCGACGCGGACTGGGCGGGCTGTCCAGACTCCCGCCGCTCCACCTCCGGTTACTGCGTGTACCTCGGCGACAACCTCGTCTCCTGGTCTTCGAAGCGCCAGACCACCGTCTCCCGCTCCAGCACGGAGGCTGAGTATCGTGCCGTCGCGCATGCTGTCGCCGAGTGCTGCTGGCTGCGCCAGTTGCTCAAAGACCTCCATGTCTCCATTGCTTCAGCGACCGTGGTCTACTGCGACAACGTCAGCGCGGTGTACATGTCTTCAAACCCGGTTCAACATTGTCGCACGAAGCACATCGAGATCGACATTCACTTCGTCCGGGAAAAGGTGTCACTTGGACATGTTCGAGTTCTCCATGTTCCCTCGTCGCACCAATTCGCGGACATCATGACTAAGGGCCTCCCTGTACAGTTGTTCACCGACTTTAGGTCCAGTCTTTGCGTTCGTACACCTCCCGCTGCGACTGCGGGCGGGTATTAGAGATATTGTATAGCCTTGATTAGCGCCTAGATTAACTCCTCTCGTTGAGGATCCTGTACTTGCCTAACTTGGGCCATAGCCCGGCCATATATGAAGAGCCACCCCCACCTCATTGGTGTGTGCGGTGATTGCGCCATCTTCTATCACTCAACATCGAGGATCCGACAGGTGACGGCCTTAAGCGGAGGAGAGATCGACCGTTTGTCGAAGCCTCCGCAGAGGAGTGCTCGGGCGGCGCAGGGGAGGGGGGAACGAGGTCGGCGGACTGTTGATGGATTGGAATTCGGAAGGGAACGCGTGACGCCGCTGGATGCTTCGCGAGGCGTGCAGTGCCGCTGCAATCAGACAGGCGCACGTGAAGGCCAATCAGAAAATCGCCATTTGAACAGTACTACACTATCCGGGTGTCCGTATGTCTACAAAAACATAGAGGTAGACTTGGGAGATTAGGAGAGGTGGTTTCAATTGGTTCTAAACCGCATATGTCAAATCGTGGACAGCCAAAACTTTTGGGATGGTTAGTCGAGCCAGAGACATGCTATTGTGCCTCCACGAATCAGACAACCTCAACCCATGCGAGCAACATGTTTTGTGCTTCAGCTACGCGTAGAACTAACAAATGTTTATTTGTAAGGTGTAGCATTGCTCTAATGAATCAACACATTCTTTATATTCATATTTTTATAAATTAGTAGAACTTCATATTTAAACTTCTGTCTATCCGCGCAATTTGCGCGAGCTACCTTCCTAGTTTCCGTATAGAAAGGATGTGAGAACTGGGAAATCCTTAGAAATAGGGCCTGTTTTCATTTTTTCCTTGGATTCATGCATACGATAAGCTAAAGAGGTAAAAGCCCCAAATCCTCAACTCTGACAGATTTCGAATTTCCTGTTCTTCTACATATAGGATTTCTACTTTGTACGTTAGGATACCTTTATCTTATATGCTTTTGAAAAATTCTACTTCATCGTGAAGTAATCTCTAAGAATAACTTAAACCTTTATCTTATATACCTTTATCTTTTTTTAATTTTTTATTTTAAAAAAGATATGTTACTTTCTGCTCGAATAATAATATTTCTACACCGAGTTGTGGAATTTAGTATTCTAACTACCTGAACTTTCCATTCAAAATAACTTGGATGTTATATAATAAAATCACAAAACCTGTGACTTTTGGCTGAAACAATTTAAGGAAACCACTTATTTTCATTGTTTATTCTTCAATGGTGTCTTTATTTTTCCCTCCAGCAGAATTTGTAGCCGCTTTCCTAAAAAGCCCTTACTACCGAAATTATAGAACATTCTAACTGAAGCTACGTGAATTTTCTATTACATCAAATTTGTGCTCTAGTTGTCAAACTTTCTTCTAACAATGTATAAAATTCCTATTCCAAATTATTCTTACTCCTAATAACTGCTAAATAAAACAATTTAATAAAAACATTATAGAAACATAACCTGAACTTATAAATATGTCCGGAGTGTGCAGCAAGTCGAGAAGGCCGTGTAATTTGTCCCGCGAACAGCCTATAAAAAGGGGTCCGATTGAGCCATGAATCTGTGCGAGAGAAGAAACCAAGAAGCTTGAAATTGTGCCGACCTCACTGTATGCGTGCGATTGTCACTGTACCGCGTGTTCATCTCCAGATACATAGCGTGCGTTTGATCCAGATTAAAATCCAACAAAAATGCCGTATGACATGCCTCATGAGATGTATCCCTAGCCACCCCAGCGTCACTCCCTAGGGTGACACGGGCAGCGCCTCCACCCCGCTGCCTCTAGCCTCCCCTTCCCTCTCCTCCCACTACTACAATGAGAACCTTCAGTGGTGGGCCAAAAAGGCCGAGGCATATAGTCCGCCACTATGCTCGTGCCACTAGAAGTGGCTGAGAGCAATGGCAGACAAAGTGCCCGTCATTGGAAGACCATTAAAAAAAAAACACAAGTCACCGCCAAGATCATACCCCAGCCACCCGCATCAATGGTGCTTTGCGATCGATTATAGCTGCCGCAGTCGCTGCAGGCACTTGATGGCGTGACATGCCTCACATTGAGTAGCACTGCCTCAGGTGGCCGCGCCACCCACAGCCGAGGTGTTCGATGACGTGCCGACAGCCACCGGATCTGCATGGAGGAGCCGACTCCGACCAACTCCATGGTTGGAGCACCCGATTCGTTGCCATGCAGCAATGGATGAAGCCCGATTCACCTGATTCATCGCCATGCCACAGAGGATGGAGGCCGATTCACCGTCGTATCGCCAATTTTGGAGTTCCGTCGATGATGGAGCCCGTGGCCGAGGTCACCGCACATGTAGCTGCCATTTGACGTCTGAGCTCGCTGCCAACCGCCTAGATTCGCTCGTTGCAGGCAGTGTTCCTCCGCTCCTGGCTCACATAGACCAAGCTGAGGCAAACTTGATTTTCGAGAGGGGCGGCGACCTCGGCCTCAACCTCTGTGAACCAGAGGGAGTGGGATCGGAGAACATGGGAGAGAGAGAGAGAGAGAGAGAGAGAGAGAGAGAGAGTTGAGGGGGACGGCAGGTGCAGAGGAGTGTGGAGCGTCTAGGGTTAACTGGTTGAGCCCTATTTATACCCGAAGGAGAGCGCAAGGGAAGCGGTTTGGGCTGAAATGGGCTTAATGGGCCACTTGGTTAATTAGCAATGGCGTACTGCTGACGTCAACAGCCTACCACCGCTATGAAAAAACACCAGTGGTGGGCTGCTAATGTCAGCAGGGCCCATCACTGGAGGTTTTAGACGCTGACGTCAATGCTACCTGCAACTGGAATTGATTTCTAATCATAGGCCATAAGCAGAGCTCGCTCTTGTGCCACTATAGTGGTGGGTTTGGTCCTATTTTCAGATGCCTGCAACTACTCTGAAATACCAAAGCCACTAAAGGCTTATTTGTAGCAGTGTCCCACAACTTGGCTGCTAGAGCCCTGTCTACCGAAACAAACTGGATAGCGTGCTAGGACGGTGGCGGTGGGGTCTTCTTCATCGTTGCAACTCCCTTTCCCTCCTCCCTCACTTGAGAAAATGATAGCGGTGACTCGATCTGCCACATTGGCTTGGTCCCCAATGATTGTGGTTGTTGCATGGCGACATCATGGCGGGTGGCCATCATAGGGGCAACGCCTAGTGCGGTGGCTATCTAAACCGTAGTCCATTGGTGGCGGCGGCAATGCTTGGCGTGGCAGCTGCCCTTTGGTTGTGGCTGTAGTGCCCATTGTCTATATCTCGATCTGGTGTTGGCGACTGCAGCGTCCCGGGTAATTAAATCACCCGAAACTCCGTGTTTTCCGTACTTGCCCCAGGATCAATAACAAGTACACACGGTAATCACAGTGGAACCATAGCCATATCAAAATTTAACTATCAAGTTTATTTGAATATTGGCTCAACGGCCGACGAAATACCTTAAGAAATAAACACAGCGGTAACATAAAGGAATTCAAATCTCCAGCGTGTGCCCCGTGTTCATCCCACAGGCAATTGACTGGAAGTTGAACTCCTAGAAAGAACGGCATCGTTCCTCACCGAGATCCTCGTCATCTCTGAAACCAAGTTATCGGAGGCAAGCAATGCGGGTGAATAATAACAAAATCATAATTATATGCAAAACCAAATGAAGGAAGGTGTAATATGGGTAAGTTTGCATAAATGAGCAAATGATAATCTAATCTTGATTAATGAAATAATTACTAAATTAAATTGCTTGAATATAAATTGCATAAATGTAAGCACAAGTAAAATATCATATGAATAAAGTGAGATACTTGACTTCCATGTCAAGTCCCTATAACAATCATCATCTAAGCCATTCATATATTAATAACCATAATTAATTTTAATCCCAACCATTCTCTAAACAAAGTCCTATCATTAAGGAGCTTGAGACCGCAAGCACGGCCATTCGAATGGATTAATTACTCTGCAGAGTTTGTACGCTGTACCCATGGACAGTGAGTGACCGTCTGTGGTGTGCAAGCACCGTGCACTCACGAAGTGTGCACATCGGTATCACGCATGACGTTTTCATTAGCCGTTTGTTAACCTTGCCTTCCCTAAATTGTCAAAAATCCCTCTGAACCTGACCACTAACATCCCAGAGGTACAATTTATCCCCTCCTTCAAATATGGATAGTTAGGCAGGAAAAGGGTACAATTCATTGTATTGGTAAACCTTGAGCCCAAAACCGTAGTGATGGAGGTCCCTCTGAATAAATACCAGATCGGGTAAAATATCCATACATTCTCTACTTCTAGAAGGCAAGGCAACATTCAACTAATTACATAGCCATAGCCGTCCCATACCAGCATCCATGGTCGCACGATATTTCCCTAAATCAAGATTCCAAAGTACCGGTCCTTATGTGATGTGACGGGTCTCCAAAATCATCAATATCAATCAATCATTAATCCATTTAATATTATCACATCAAAACCCTTCAACATCTAAATTATCATCACATATCATCAACAATAATTCCCCATTAACATAATCCGTAAATTTAATGATTATACATGTACTTACATTTATACAAAATATAACCTTTTATTTTAGCAAGCTTAATTAGTAATTAATTATATCTTGAAGCTTAGAGCGTATAACCATTATGATAATCCAACCTATGATTATAAGGGGATATGATATAGTTCAACAAAGGGGATAAAATCAAATAGGTAGTATCTACCATTTCCTAAGTGAGCATTTTTAGTGATGTAATTTATGCACAAATTAATCCTACATATTAAACACTTAAATGCATTTGCAAACATAGGATCAAAATGATCAAGGGGGTGTGCTTGCCTGGCACCTTTATATACATAATTTATATGACGATCTTCAAGTGTCGATCTTCCCGTGATGTAGTCCTTCGACGATTCACTCACGTGCGCATTGATCCACGATCGATAACCACCGGAAGATCCAAATAAGCCATCTAAGAAGATCCAATAAAATTTACAATAATAAATATAAATATTTTGAATAAAAACCCAAGAGCATGATCATGGAGTGCATTTCATGAAAATAAATATGTATTCGGAGTTCATATGAACGGAACTACACGTGAACGAGTTCTATCGATAAATAAATAGGAAATAAAATAACTAGGGTTCATGTGGTTCCATTTCCTCTATGGTGATAATTTGCTAAGAGGTATATTCCTGGCCTTATAATGGCCATATTCACCTAGACAAGTCATTTAAGAGTTATTTACTTTTAAAGAAAACAAGATGTAAGATTATGCATAAATATTTATTTACAAAACCACTATAGTGAAAATGATGAGATGCACATGTTTTATTGATGGTGATTGCGTGCATATCTATTATATGAAAACTGTAATTATTTCTACTAATAAACATGAGATTGTTCAAAAGAACACGAATAAATAAACTAAATTTACGTAGCAACTATTCTTGAAATGATTTTCATGAAGAATGAAGTTACATGCTTCTAATGCATATGGAAACATTCCTATGTATTAATATCTCAACTTATCTTCTATAAATATTTAGTTACATGTATAACTATGATGTGTAACATATATTCAGGAGCATGGGGTGTAATTAAATCTACATGCACATGTATATATGATGTGTCCATTTACTTGGATTAATTAACTTAGTATTTTAAAATCAAACTTATATACAAAATTACTATGTTAATAATTGCATGTATTTAGGGTGAGACCTATACTTTACTTATAGCAATTATATGTGTAACTTACATGTGAATATGCAAACTATTTCTAATAAGGAATTATAATGTTTTCATAAGAAACATAAGTACATCAAGTTAAATGTTTACACAACATGTCCTATGGTTTAAGTATGGTAAAACGACGGGAAATGATCTCAAATGCATTATGAAACAAGCTAATAGTTTCATATATTTTGTGGGATTTAATTTATACCCTAGGTGCAATTTAAGGTTTTATGACATATAAGTTATATTTATTTTTTTCTACTTCAAATGTATAGGAAAAAGGCCCTAAATATACTTATATGCATGTCTAATATTTTATAGGGATATATAGGGTTTTTATCTATGCAAGAAAATGTAAGTAAAGCTTCTGACAAATAAAAGGGAAAGGTGTACCTAGTAAATTAAATAACATGGGCAAAACTAACTATTCATTTCCTAGCACATTTTTCCTATAAATAGTTTCTGATGAGCAGTGCAAAAAGGTCCTAAAATGATAAGGAATTTTTCTAGCATTTTTACCAAATTTTACTCTACTATTTTTCTATCAAATTCGAGCTAAAGACGTTTAAACATTTCCTGGCCAATTACAGCGCGACACCTCACTAGCTTAAGCTGTTAATTCAAATCAGCGCGGGTGAACAGTAAAACGGCGGCGGAACGGCTCGTCGACGACGGACCAGCGGCGGGCTGCGACGAAGAGCTAGACGAATCGACGCGCGAGGTCAAGGGCTACCTTCCGGTAGTCGCCTCGTCGACGATGGCGGCCTATAGCGGCGGCGTGGCGACGACCTAGGGTTTGCGGCGGCAGGACAATAAGGTTAAGCACGCAAGAGCAAGAAATCGTCGAGTTTGTGCTATGCTGAAGCTTCTACGGGACACTAGGGAGCTCACCGAACCAGTAGAAGAGCCTGCAGTGGCCGGAGATGACGGTTCGACGACCAGCGGCGGCGGAACAGGGGAGACAACGGCGACGAGATGTCTCCGCCCAAATTCTTAGAACAAAAGCAAGGGGAACCGGATCAGCATCGCACAGGGGTGTCAAAAGCACAAGAAATTGAGGTGAAGCTCACCGGGAGAGCTCGAATTGCCGGCAATGGCGGTGGCGGCCGCTTTTGGGGAAAAACTCAAATTCGCGCTGCTTTCTCGGTCCCTCTCGTCAAGGTGGGTTCAAGAAGGCTAGAGAAGACCGAAGGGAGGGCAGAGAGGAAAAACTCGGGCTTTTATAGCCGTTTGAGGCGGTTCACCCAGTCGGCGCACTGGTGCGCATTCGCGGCGTCGGTGGCGAAAGAAGATTGGAGGAGGAGAGGAGGCTCCGGATCGTGAGCGTGCGCGCGGGAAGCTGCGCGAGACTCCGTGGCACGCGTGGCAAGCGGCGGCGAGGCGCTGCAGCGCTTCTACAGGCGGAAACACAGGAAGGCGGTGAAGGCCGACGAATCAGCGGGCGCGGCGTGGCGTGGGAGGCTTCTCGGCGGGATTTTTCCCTCATCCAAGTCAACGAGGTAAGCAGGGAGAGGCAGGGGCGCGCGGAGACGTGGAGCCGTGCCGTGGCGAGCACGAGACGAGACGAGCTGCCGTCCGCGACGTCGGCGGCGCGCATCGCGGCGCAGCGCGTCGCGCCGCGCTTGAACAGAGGAGGGAGAAGGGGGTGCGGGCTGGCTTGGCTGACGTGGGCCGAACTGGGCCGTTGGGCTGCGTCGCAGTTGGGCCGGCCGAGGTAAGTTTTCTCTTCTTCTTTTTATTTTCTAAACGGGCCGAGCCCAACTACTCTGCTTACTATTTTGCTTATTTTCTATGCAGGCTGACGTGTTCACGAATTTTCTACCTAGGCAAACGATCTCTAAAAATTCTGGAAAATTCACAGAAATTACATCACTGTGAATTGCGTCTATAGTGAATTTTTGGGAATTTTTGGCCGTGCCAATTTCCCACGAAAAATTGGGAAAGTTCTGTGTGCATTCAAATGACATGTATGCATGAATTTGAAAATTCAAAGGAACTCGAATTTGAAATTCAAATAGAACCCATCTTTATTTAGGGTTTATCTACCTTATTTTAGGCTTCTAATTTTTGGGATGTGACAGTTCTACCCCCTTAAAAAGAATCTCGTCCCCGAGATTCCGCAAAGTGTTAGTGTGGATGTTTACAAAGGTTAGTTCCAAGGTGTCGAAATGTTCTTCGATCTTCGATACGCCATATGTGAGGATGATCTTCACGCTCTTGTTTTGCTTCCCTCTTTGACATAGTCACTTTCTTGAAAATTCTTCATATGCTGTATCCTTATTCCGTTGTAGTTAGTGGAGGATGGTTTTGAAATTAATTGTCATGACATTATTAGCTCTTCGTATTCGGCATGCCACGCGTAGGAAACAATCTTCACGTATTCCTCTTACTTCTTCTTCGATAGGGTAGATTTCTTGTGGTTGTTCTCCGATGTAGTATATATATATCCTTTACGCTTGGTGAACATTGGTATCTTGAGAAAGAGGATTCCTTTAGAAGAAATCTTTGGGGTTTTGTTAACATTTGTTAATAAAGATTGCAAAAATTTTTCTTCGGCCCATAAAAGAGGTTAGTACTCGGATGATCAAAATAGGGGTTTTGTTAACATTTGTTAATAAAGATTGCAAAAATTTTTCTTCGGCCCATAAAAGAGGTTAGTACTCGGATGATCAAAATATTAGTAGTGTTAGATATATTTTACGTCCTACCCCCCTTAAATAAATTTTAACCTATTATTTATAAAACATTTTAAATGCTATGCACAATACATAAAGTTAGTTTCTTTTATCTTTAAGATTTTTGTAGCAGTGAGTCATTTCCTTGTATTCTCCTTGCTTCCCCCTTGATGTAGTTGCTACTTTCTTGTCCTTGAGGTATCTTCACGAAGTCCCTTCCTTTATCTTGAGAAAATGCTTGATCTTCTACGACGATGTTAGGTGAAAACCCCGAATCACATATTAGTGTTCCTCGTTTTTGATGTTATCTCACCATGAATGTTAGCATTACATATATATATATATTTTTTTTAATTTTAACTGTTAGCAAGCACCTATATGATCAAAGAAGATTTTATTTTATTCAACATAATGCATAAAGGCTTTCAGAAATAGGTCCGGGAGCAGGAGAAATATTAAGTGGATTCTTATACCAAAGATACTATGACATTTTCAAAATCACAAGAAAGTTTTGATGAAATAATCTATTGAAGAATAGAGTCAAGAGTGGTAGGCTAGTAATCCAATGAAGTTTTAGGATCATGTAAGCAATTGAATTTATAATGGTGAAACAAAACCATTATGATTGGTTATGGAACAATTTTGAATGCCACGAGTCCCAATAAATGAATAAGGGAAAAATTTCTTATGTTCAAAGGAATATGAGGTTTTCAAATCGTAAGAATGTTTTTATGAATTTTGACCTACCAAAGAATGGAAGTCAAAATCAATAGGCTAGTGTTCCAATGGAATTCGACCTCGAGAAAACGGATGAGTTTACAAAGCTAAAGTAAAATCAATAGGATTGGCTTTCAAATGATTCGAAGGGCATGTTGGTCATTGAAGGATATATGAGCACAACACTTGCCATCCGAGAAGAATGGCAACCAATCCTTGCAACCAAAAATTACCTAGTAGAAACATCAAGGATGATTTAGGAACCTACTCCAAGGTTTACGAGGCAAGTTCTTTAGGACAAGAAAACAAATTTTAGAGCAAGTCAATATGGATTTAATAAAATAATGAGGGATTCTAAATATATGATCAATGCGACATATGACAATATGGGCATGTGTAACAATGTGATACAATAATTATTAAAGTATGATCAGCGAATTGGCAATAAATGGTAGAATGACTTGACATTCAAATAAGGATGGCGAACAATTCATGACAACAAGGTTTATTCATGAATAGTATAAGGAATTATTCCAAGGTTTTCAAGATGATTACCTTAGAATATACCAGATCAAAGAAATTTCTAAAATCAGGTTAACATGCAACAATAGGTTTCTATGTTTCGTGAATCATGGAAATTAAGGTTTTCATTGAAGCATATAAAAATCAAGGTTGATTCTAGAGACTACATCAATATAAATCAAGTGATCTCTTGGTCGAACAATTCAAGGAAAATATTGTTCTCAATTCAAGGGTATCAATGGGTATCAAATCGATGGACATCGAGTCAATAAAATAAGGGAATAGTATTACAAGGTAAAATAGTTAGACAAAGCAATTAAGCATATAAAGACAACATCGAAATGCTTTCAAAAGGTATTCGAAGATGGTCATAGCTTCAATTTTGTCAAATGGTAAACGAGATAGAAAAATTAAAGAATGAGGTGATACGATATTCTCATATCCCTTTTTTTTAAAAAAAATAGAAGATGACAATAGGATATGTTTATTCAAAATAAAGCAAGGAGGCTTAGAGTAGCAATTAGACCTACCTTACAAATGATCATTAGTTAGCAAAACTAAGATCTTAAAGTAGGCAAGATTTTTGAATTTTAAGCAAATTACTACTAGAAAATCGATAGTTAGTAGGATAGATAAGAATTAAAATCTTGAGATTTTTCCTCATGGATCAAGGATTATAAAATTGATTGGTAGTCAAGTGAGGAAATGTTATCATAAATGATAGGTCATAGAATTCAACAACGATGATTAAATAAAAGATCATGGTTAACATGATTCATATGGAAAGATGATTCGATTAATGGCAAAACTTTCGTGAATGCAAACAATATGATTATGGGCATTTATATGAAAGTGAAGGATATTCAAGTTTTAAAATGGATGGAATGCACAAATATTTATGAGTAAAAGAAAAATTGACTGACTTGGAAACAAAAGATAATTCATGGAAATTTCATATGGTGGAGAGGTGCAAAAGAGCAACCATGATAAAAGTCGAAGAGTTTGAAAACAAGATATCATGGTTATAGAAATTAATTTTATCCTTCTTTTGAATAACGAAATATGATTATTGATTTATCAAGGAATAGTAAACGGGGTTTGGCAAGATATTGACGAAAATTCTTCATACTAGTAAGTATTCAAAGGAGGTTAATTGAATAAAATCATCACGCTATGCAAAACGTGATACAAGGTTCAAATGGCAATAGGAGTATTTCCATCTGGAATGAAAAATGATGGAATCAAATTTTTAATGACCTCGCATAAAATGGAAAGAGAAAAATAAATTATTTTTGAAAGAAAGAGGTATAATATGATAATTGTGCACTGTTTATGCTACATGTTAACTAAGTCTACATGAATCAAGAGGCAAGGTATGCCAAACTATGAAAGAAGGAAACATGTGAGGTCACGGAATCATTTTGAAATCAAAAGAACCTTCTAAGAATGATGACAACATAAGTGGGATATCAATATAAATACCAGGAAAAAAAATATTTGGCATGCAAGATCGATACTAAAATGAGTATGGAAACATAGAATATAATATGGTCTTTATCCCGGAATGGGTGTCATGCATGGAAATGAATCAAATAAATGTTTAATAAATTAAGTAAGTGAAAGGTATGCAATTAGGGTAGTACAAGATGTTAGAGTCCACGTATGTTATAGTCAAAATTAGTAGGGTGTTATCCTAAAGGAAGGTTAGCAAATTTTAAACTATTTATTTTAACACCTATTTTATGCTTAGAAAAGGAAACTCCAAAATCACATATGAACTCCAAATCAAAAAGAACGAATAAATCAAATGCAATGGAACCTCCGAGATTTTTGAAAACAATCTTCTTGTTAATGATTATGTTCATAGGTCTTTATGGCATAACACTTTTAAAATGCCATATAATCCTACCTTAATATAATTCTTTCTACGTTCTGTGCAACCATACTTCCTATGGAATTTTGAGATGAATTAGAGAAGAAGTCCTAACATACACCATGTGCTCTCATTACATCTTCTCGCTTAACTCTTAATAGCATATAAGAAAGAGATTAGGAAGAAGATAGAATCATAGATGAGAGGCTCAATAAGGATTATTAGAATCAAGGAAACGATAAGTTACAATAAAGAATATTAGAATCAAGGTTGGAGAAAAGAGAACAATATTCTTCTTCTCCTTCATCTTTTCTCCTTAGCTAAGAAAAAGATAAGAGGGGATAAATAATCTCTCAAATCAAATAAAAATATAGATAAGAAAAGAAACTAAGATTTAGGAAAGATAGAGCAAAATCTTATATTTTCCTCAAAAACATTTAATAGTTTTAAAAATATGTCATTAAATTGCTAATCTAATCAAATGAGCGGTCTATCTAGGGTCAACCTGCAGTCGATATAGCTCTGATACCACCTGCAGCGTCCCGGGTAATTAAATCACCCGAAACTCCGTGTTTTCCGTACTTGCCCCAGGATCAATAACAAGTACACACGGTAATCACAGTGGAACCATAGCCATATCAAAATTTAACTATCAAGTTTATTTGAAATTTACAAAATATTGGCTCAACGGCCGACGAAATACCTTAAGAAATAAACACAGCGGTAACATAAAGGAATTCAAATCTCCAGCGTGTGCCCCGTGTTCATCCCACAGGCAATTGACTGGAAGTTGAACTCCTAGAAAGATCGGCATCGTTCCTCACCGAGATCCTCGTCATCTCTGAAACCAAATTATCGGAGGCAAGCAATACGGGTGAATAATAACAAAATCATAATTATACGCAAAACCAAATGAAGGAAGGTGTAATATGGGTAAGTTTGCATAAATGAGCAAATGATAATCTAATCTTGATTAATGAAATAATTACTAAATTAAATTGCTTGAATATAAATTGCATAAATGTAAGCACAAGTAAAATATCATATGAATAAAGTGAGATACTTGACTTCCATGTCAAGTCCCTATAACAATCATCATCTAAGCCATTCATATATTAATAACCATAATTAATTTAATCCCAACCATTCTCTAAACAAAGTCCTATCATTAAGGAGCTTGAGACCGCAAGCACGGCCATTCGAATGGATTAATTACTCTGCAGAGTTTGTACGCTGTACCCATGGACAGTGAGTGACCGTCTATGGTGTTGCAAGCACCGTGCATTCACGAAGTGTGCACATCGGTATCACGCATGACATTTTCATTAGCCGTTTGTTAACCTTGCCTTCCCTAAATTGTCAAAAATCCCTCTGAACCTGACCACTAACATCCCAGAGGTACAATTTATCCCCTCCTTCAAATATGGATAGTTAGGCAGGAAAAGGGTACAATTCATTGTATTGGTAAACCTTAAGCCCAAAACCGTAGTGATGGAGGTCCCTCTGAATAAATACCAGATCGGGTAAAATATCCATACATTCTCTACTTCTAGAAGGCAAGGCAACATTCAACTAATTACTTAGCCATAGCCGTCCCATACCAGCATCCATGGTCGCACGATATTTCCCTAAATCAAGATTCCAAAGTACCGGTCCTTATGTGATGTGACGGGTCTCCAAAATCATCATATCAATCAATCATTAATCCATTTAATATTATCACATCAAAACCCTTCAACATCTAAATTATCATCACATATCATCAACAATAATTCCCCATTGACATAATCCGTAAATTTAATGATTATACATGTATTTACATTTATACAAAATATAACCTTTTATTTTAGCAAGCTTAATTAGTAATTAATTATATCTTGAAGCTTAGAGCGTATAACCATTATGATAATCCAACCTATGATTATAAGGGGATATGATATAGTTCAACAAAGGGGATAAAATCAAATAGGTAGTATCTACCATTTCCTAAGTGAGCATTTTTAGTGATGTAATTTATGCACAAATTAATCCTACATATTAAGCACTTAAATGCATTTGCAAACATAGGATCAAAATGATCAAGGGGGTGTGCTTGCCTGGCACCTTTATATACATAATTTATATGACGATCTTCAAGTGTCGATCTTCCCGTGATGTAGTCCTTCGACGATTCACTCACGTGCGCATTGATCCACGATCGATAACCACCGGAAGATCCAAATAAGCCATCTAAGAAGATCCAATAAAATTTACAATAATAAATATAAATATTTTGAATAAAAACCCAAGAGCATGATCATGGAGTGCATTTCATGAAAATAAATATGTATTCGGAGTTCGTATGAACGGAACTACACGTGAACGAGTTCTATCGATAAATAAATAGGAAATAAAATAACTAGGGTTCATGTGGTTCCATTTCCTCTATGGTGATAATTTGCTAAGAGATATATTCCTGGCCTTATAATGGCCATATTCACCTAGACAAGTCATTTAAGAGTTATTTACTTTTAAAGAAAACAAGATGTAAGATTATGCATAAATCTTTATTTACAAAACCACTATAGTGAAAATGATGAGATGCACATGTTTTATAGATGGTGATTGCGTGCATATCTATTATATGAAAACTGTAATTATTTCTACTAATAAACATGAGATTGTTCAAAAGAACACGAATAAATAAACTAAATTTACGTAGCAACTATTCTTGAAATGATTTCATGAAGAATGAAGTTACATGCTTCTAATGCATATGGAAACATTCCTATGTATTAATATCTCAACTTATCTTCTATAAATATTTAGTTACATGTATAACTATGATGTGTAACATATATTCAGGAGCATGGGGTGTAATTAAATCTACATGCACATGTATATATGATGTGTCCATTTACTTGGATTAATTAACTTAGTATTTTAAAATCAAACTTATATACAAAATTACTATGTTAATAATTGCATGTATTTAGGGTGAGACCTATACTTTACTTATAGCAATTATATGTGTAACTTACATGTGAATATGCAAACTATTTCTAATAAGGAATTATAATGTTTTCATAAGAAACATAAGTACATCAAGTTAAATGTTTACACAACATGTCCTATGGTTTAAGTATGGTAAAACGACGGGAAATGATCTCAAATGCATTATGAAACAAGCTAATAGTTTCATATATTTTGTGGGATTTAATTTATACCCTAGGTGCAATTAAGGTTTTATGACATATAAGTTATATTTATTTTTTTACTTCAAATGTATAGGAAAAAGGCCCTAAATATACTTATATGCATGTCTAATATTTTATAGGGATATATAGGGTTTTTTATCTATGCAAGAAATGTAAGTAAAGCTTCTCACAAATAAAAGGGAAAGGTGTACCTAGTAAATTAAATAACATGGGCAAAACTAACTATTCATTTCCTAGCACATTTTTCCTATAAATAGTTTCTGATGAGCAGTGCAAAAAGGTCCTAAAAATGATAAGGAATTTTTCTAGCATTTTTACCAAATTTTACCTACTATTTTTCTATCAAATTCGAGCTAAAGACGTTTAAACATTTCCTGGCCAATTACAGCGCGACACGTCACTAGCTTAAGCTGTTAATTCAAATCAGCGCGGGTGAACAGTAAAACGGCGGCGGAACGGCTCGTCGACGACGGACCAGCGGCGGGCTGCGACGAAGAGCTAGACGAATCGACGCGTGTTGGTCGTTTATACGCACCCATTTATATACCGCAAGTGGACGGTGTACATTGTAGCTTTTTCCCTCAGAGTATTCCAAGGTTTATATCGAATCCACAGGGATCAGAAAGAGAACCGTGTTTAGGGTTTACTATTTCGTCTAACAAATCAATCCTAGCATCGAGTACTTATTGCACATACAAGAGCATGAAAAAGGGTGAAAGTCGGGGGTGTGCCGATCGGCACGGGTGGTGTGCCGGTCGGCACAGGAGCTAAATTGCACGAAGATTGCTTGAATGGCCTAAGGAACCTGATTAGATCATGGGGTAAGTTAGCCAAGTCTGCTAGTTGAGATCGTAACCAAAAAGCTTAGTTGAATAGCATCATAAACGGAATTACTCAATTATTGATAACCGAAGATCGGTAGGTCAAGACCCCTTTCCGACGAGCCCTGTCACGACCAATCGCCTTAGTCGCTGACCTCTTCCTACTCTACACATCATCTCAAGGATCATCGCGTATGCATTAGCGGCTGTGGGGGTACAGAGACAATGTGCAATTATGGCGCATTATAAGATCCCAACACTACCTTAACCACAATGGAGATAGTGAGAGATTGAATCCCTCACCTCTTATTGCCACCACAATTAAGATAATATCTAATACTTAGTCGTCACTAAGCGTAGGAACAAGTGCATGTAAAGACCATAAAATCCAGGCAATCAATAATCAAAACCATTCATCCACATATTCAACCATACTTCGATAATACATAGTGCAAGATACATCACCATCTAGTAGGCCTACCTCGATGGATCACCTCTTTAGCACCAATGGTTCTTGATCAACAACTAGAGAACATGAAGAACGGGGCAAAGCCCCGGTGGCTCTAAACTTACTAGCTGTGTTGTCCCTCTGGCGGCCGATCTCGAACCCTAGGGCGTCCCATGGGTTATATATACAGTGGGGAGGCATTTGGAGGCGAAAGAAAGCAATTCTAGGTCGGTGCCGGTCGGCACCCAAGTCGTGCCGATCGGCACGAGTCGTTTCCAATTCGGACTTGATTTTCCTTTTTGCAGCTCCGCCTTTCACGAACCATAACTTCCACGTCCGGAGTCCAAATGAGGCAAACTTGGACTCTATCTCGTAGCCCTCGAAAAGATCTACAACTTTGGTATTCATTGGATCTCCAGATTCGGCCGTCTTGGTTCCCAAATATGCGATGCCAAAATATCTGTCTCCTCTGCGCAGGTTTCCTTGCGGGGCCCATATCTCCTAGCTCCAGAATCCAAACGGGACAATCCATATGTGTTCCGGAAAGCTCTCGATGAGATCTACAACTTTCCTTTACATTGGATTCCCATTAGAGCACGTCTTGAACTCGAAATCCGCGTGACAATACAGTGCCGTTTCTGGACTGCGCGAATTAATCTTTCCTTCCGGATAAACCTTCTAGAAATCCTTAGGCATTGGGCCACGACCTTGGGCTTGCATGTTGAGTTCCATGGACGTCCAGAGGTGTCTTGTAGGTGCCATGGGCTAGTGGGAAGCCCTCCTTGCATGGCGAGTCGGGCTTCATTTCGATACTTCTCATATAAGAGCCATTTTGTCGTCTTTTCACCTGTTTCTGCAATATAGCACTAAAACGACACTACATGTGGAATTTATCAAGGTTAGAGGTAAAACACATAATTATGATGAGAATCTGGAGAAATATGGTACGATGTTGGTGGTTTTGGGCATATAAAAGAGGTACTTAGAAACCACCAACAGCTCCCCCATGCTTAAACCTTTGCTCGTCTTCGAGTAAATAAATCTTTACCCTCTCAAGGAGAGATCAGCGTTGCAGTCATGTCATCTTCACTTGCATTCATCAGAACACATGCATATCCAACCCGCTTTAAGAGTATAGCACAAAAGTTTTATATTGCACCAATTCTACCACTCAAAGATACTAGTGGGGAATAGATTATGACTTAGAACCGACCACAATGATCAAATAAAGTAGCTTCAACTCTCAAAGCAGATTACTCCTCAAACTAGGCCTTAAGATAATAGAGTTTTTCCAAAAATTCAGTCTCATTCATCCAAACAAAACACTCTCTTGCAAAGAATCAAGACAACACTCATCTCACAAATCTCACAAGCCAAACAACTAGAAGTGATCCTATCTACAATTATTTAGTGGAAGGCTTTATGTGTAGCTTGGTAAGAAAACAACTAGCAAAACAATGTAACTTAGAATATTGTCAAATCAAGAGATAGTTCTACTTGGTTTTTCAGAGACTTATCAAAAAGGCCATTGGAATAACATGATGGAAGAGAGGAAAACACACGCTTTAGAAAGGTGGACATGTGCAAATGGCAAAGGATGATCTCAAGACACAAATGAAGTTCTCAAAATCGGATTGCACATGGTTGGAAGGATAGAGTTTCAGCCAATTGAATGCACTTACTTGAATATGATGGTTTTATGCACAATCTTTTATGAAGTCCACTCTTGCAACTTGATATAACACTATAAACAATCTTGGTCTTCCATCAACAATCTTTGAAGTCCATTAACTAGTGCTTCGGAATGTAGATGACGATCCACTCCCCCATGCTTAAACGATGCTCGTCTCGAGCATATAGGAAGTGGAAAAAGAAAAAGCACTAGTTAATCCTTTTATTTCTTCTCCTTGACTGTCTGAAACACATATACTTGATTTCTGGAGATAACAGGGGGCTTTTCGCTGATTTTGTACTTCGTGCCGGTCGGCAAGAATTTGTGCCGGTCGGCACGAACCCAACTTTTCTCCGTTGTCGTCTCAAATTGATCATTTGCGCTTCAGAAAGTCTTCAGAGGTGTTTGGTGATGAAAATCTTCGTCTTGAGCAAGATATCTTGATAATTTGTGCATAAAACCATAGAAATAGTGCAACGGCTCGACGAGAAACTCATATCATAGGTTGTGGACAAGGATTGGACAACACCAAAAGAAATATGGGTTTACAGGTGGGAATATTCAGCGAAGTATGCACACATTCCAGAGTAGAATAGGCAATGCTGAATATGAATAAGGCTAGAAAACAAGTGATAGTTACGCAAACGGAATGGCCAGCTTCTAAGTCTCATACCAAAAGAACACAAACTTGACTCAACTCACTAAATTACATGTTCCAATCTACAGGTTTATCATATAAGTGTAGCATATTTGGCTTTGGTAGGTATGATCAATGCAAGAGAGCAATATTTTGCAAGGATTAGAGACATAAGACATTAAAGTTTTCCAAAAATTAGTAAGGACTCAAGCTATGTTGAAGTTTTCTTTTTAGAGAGCAAAGCATGTTGTCATGAAGAACAATTCAATCATATGGGGTCTCTATCAAATCATCTGTCAACAAACACCACCACTAAAGTAAATAGAGTTCATAGAATTGGTGCTTAGTTCAAGTTCATTAAAATTCAACGGGGGACAATTATATGCAACGAATCATACATGCAAGTTCCAACAACAATAGCAACTTTCATCATATCTCGAGCAAGGTCATCATCATAATCATGCATTATTTTGAGTGAAACCACAAACACATAGACGGTGATGATACAAGCCAGCTCCCCTAGATAGAGTAATGACATTTGGTCACCCTAAGGTAGCTATTAGGGATATGTCATTGTCCATTCTAAATTCTAAGTGGCAAATTACAAACAACCTCCCGCATGAACAAAACGAGAAGGGTACCACACCATAAAAGAAAGCAAAACCCAAGTTGATAGCAAAGGCAAGAGCAGCGAATGAGAAGAGAATAGGATTAGAGAAGAGAAGGAGCAAAGAGATGTTACCGTCTTTTAGTGAATTGAAGTTCAGAGCGTGCCTCCCCCATGCTTAAGATGTTGCTGAATTGCATGAGAGAAGCTTGATAGTAGGGGCAACAACGGAGTGCCGATCGGCACAACAGTGGTGCCGGTCGGCACAAGGATTGGTGCCGATCGGCACAAGGACTGGTGCCGGTCGGCACACTCTATCTTCGGCTTCGTTTCTGGATTTTCAACTCGATCATCGTCTTATAGCTGCTGTCCCATTGCTCCCTCTTGTTCATGCGGCTATTTCTCCTCAATTCCTTCAACGTCCTTCTTTGGAGATCAATTCTTTCATTCCTGCAAAACAATTGAAGCAGACATACCACCCCCGAGGTGATGGTCGGGAGTAGAGGAATATCTACCAGCTAACAACAACTTCAAAGTTCCACTTGTGTCAATTTGATTCTAGTAGAGAAAAGAAAACAAAATCCTAATGGGTGTACGTGTGTGCACAAGTGTGGATGCATGAAGTTAAAACACAATGTTAGCAAGCAAGCAAGACCATAATGTTATTCCACAATTCAGTCTAAACACCACGTTCACACAAAATTGCTAAATGAATGTGCGGCCGACACAATTCTATGATCAAAGGTATTCATCATTCAGTCTTCAAACAAAGCAAACTTTGTGGAGAAAAAGGTTTTATGATATTAGCAACGAAAGTTAGAGGCGTGGAAGCAACACAAAAGCAATGTTTACACCTAGCTCTAAGCACCATGCTTACAACTAGATTGTTAGCAATCTAAAACGAAATTCTTTAACAACCAAAGTCTAAACACCATGTTCATGACTTAGCCATTGCGAAACTCCGCTGGATTAGAAAGATAGCGCATTGAAAAAGACTAGCAACCAACCAATGCGAATGATGCAAAACATAGCAAGGCAACAACTGTCCAATATTGTTCAACAAGTAAGCATAAACACCATGTTTACACCTACAATTGCTAAAAGGAGTACGTTACTCAAGTATTTAAGCATTTATTAGAAAGTAATCATGCCAAGCTATTATGAGTGATGAAGCGAATATGAATATGCAAAGTCAGAGGCTTGTGATCATGTTATGTGACAGCGATGGAATGCTTAGAAAAGCATTTAGGTGTTGTGCCGATCGGCAAGGGAGTTGTGCCGATCGGCACAGAGAGGTTTTAGCTCTGAATGATACGAAAAATGAGTGGTGGAAGGCTTAGGTAGGTTGAAATCAGATGGTTAAATGCATGTAGGCGGAAAAACTTATGCAAATACAGAAACAAAGCAAGTGCTCACAAATTATGCATGCAGTGAATGATTTTTGCAAACAAACACATAATGATGGTGGTCTAAAAAGAAAAGTTAAACTAGAACAAATTAGACACAAGTGAATCAATTAAGTTGGGTAAAGCTCACATCAAAGCAAAAACTCTAGGTTGCCCTCCTAGCAGCACTAAACAATCCACACAAAAGACTCAAAAACAACAGGTTGCCTCCCGAAAAGCGCTTTAGTTATAGTCGAATAGCTAGACTTCTTACATACCTGATTGTCGCGAAGCCATGGTTCTTGGTGTAAGCCATGATATCCATGCAGCTTGTATTATGCAAGCTTCGTCGTGGTTGACTCATAGCCCGTCTTTATTGTGTTGCATATTGCTCAATGTGTGTAGATGATATAATGCTCTTGAATCTTCAATCTTGTTCAACTTCTGATCATTTGCTCATAGGAGAATCGCTCAAGCTATTTTCATTGTTGTCATCTTCGTCTCCTTCCTTAATCTTGCCATTGATAATCCGCAGCGCCTGTTCTCTCTGAATTTCGCATTACCAACAGAACGAAACTGGTTCTAAAACCTGTACCATAATGTAGGTAGCAAAAATATCTTTCCAACGAGTGCTCATACACCTCAAACGGATTCCGTATGAAGGACTTATGAGTTTTTTACTCTAAGGCTGCGTGCTGTTTGAAAATCTGACAGCTCGCGCAGCGTCCAATGATTAGCTCATAAATCTTTGTAGAAACATCCAAATCCAGCACCGTTTGATGCGTTGGAAACAAAACTTGAAGCTCTATCCAGATATAAAAGTTTCATATATTGATCAGCTCGGAGAACTTACAGAATTACCAATGATTTCAGCTTCTTGCTTCGTCTTCTGGAGAATCTTGATGACTTCATCTTTTCAAGCATCGGAGCATGTGTCGGTTTGTCCTATGACTTGTGAATCTTGATCAATGTTGCACCAGCAAGGTATGATGATGTAAAATCGATGCAACTTCTCAAAGCTTGCCTATTGATCCATCAAGTTGACGAGAGAAGAATTTCGAAGAAATCTGCCATGTCTTGTTCTAGCCGACGACTTGTTTGTGCTTCTGAGCTGCGACCAGGAGGAATTAGAGGCTGAGACCTGTGCCATTGCGTCGGGCATCAAATTATCTTTCCAACGAGTACTCGTGCGTCCTCATCGGACTCCGTATGAGGGAGCTATGGCCGTTTTTCTGAAGGTATATCAGGCTGTCCCGCGATGAATCCGAATTGAATCCAAACCTTCCAAATATTCAAACTCCGTGTTTGGAACGACTTGAATCCTTGTCAATCATCAAAAGGAAGTCTTCTAAATGTTGGAAACCCATAGATCACGTGGATATTGGACTTTAATTCCATATTTGGCTCAAACTTCCAATTGTTTGCATCTCTCGCGAAATATCCAATCAGCCTGCGCAGCATCTCGTATTTTGGCCATAAATCCTTGTAGGAAGCTCCAAATAATGCGAGACTTGAACCGTTGGAAACTAGACTTGATGCTCTTTCAGAATATCAAATTTGTAGGCCTTGCAATCCTCTGTACTGACGTGCACACCTCCGGAAAGTCAGCAAACAGAATAACAACTCATGATCAAGAACGTATCCACCATGCCTTCAATGTTATCAATTGAAATCCTCGATCTTCATGGTAAATAGCTCTCTATCTTCTCTCCCATTACCTATTGCTGTAAACAAGCCAAATCTTCGCAGAGCATTAGTTAAAAAAATTATTGACACAAAAGAGCGTACCTCCTCTCGAGCAGTGTGGTGCCGATTGGCATGGGCGTTGCACCAATTGGCACTAGCGAGTCTTTCATGGAGAGGGGCTCCATAGCAGATGATGGGCCACTAACAAAGTTAGCACCTACTGCTATGGAGGTTGTGTGCCTAGCCTTGTACATGTTTTCAATGGACACACAAACAAAAAAAAACAGGGCATATGCAATAAAAAGATATGGGATTAGTTCGATAAACTAGATAGATCGCCCTAGGTTCGAGTTGCCGATCCCCGGCAACGGCGCCAGAAAAAGCCTTGTTGGTCGTTTATACGCACCCATTTATATACCGCAAGTGGACGGTGTACATTGTAGCTTTTTCCCTCAGAGTATTCCAAGGTTTATATCGAATCCACAGGGATCAGCAAGAGAACCGTGTTTAGGGTTTACTATTTTGTCTAACAAATCAATCCTAGCATGAAGTACTTATTGCACATACAAGAGCATGAAAAAGGGTGAAAGTCGGGGGTGTGCCGATCGGCACGGGTGGTGTGCCGGTCGGCACAGGAGCTAAATTGCACGAAGATTGCTTGAATGGCCTAAGGAACCTGATTAGATCATGGGGTAAGTTAGCCAAGTCTGCTAGTTGAGATCGTAACCAAAAAGCTTAGTTGAATAGCATCATAAACGGAATTACTCAATTATTGATAACCGAAGATCGGTAGGTCAAGACCCCTTTCCGACGAGCCCTGTCACGACCAATCGCCTTAGTCGCTGACCTCTTCCTACTCTACACATCATCTCAAGGATCATCGCGTATGCATTAGCGGCTGTGGGGGTACAGAGACAACGTGCAATTATGGCGCATTACAAGATCCCAACACTACCTTAACCACAATGGAGATAGTGAGAGATTGAATCCCTCACCTCTTATTGCCACCACAATTAAGATAATATCTAATACTTAGTCGTCACTAAGCGTAGGAACAAGTGCATGTAAAGACCATAAAATCCAGGCAATCAATAATCAAAACCATTCATCCACATATTCAACCATACTTCGATAATACATAGTGCAAGATACATCACCATCTAGTAGGCCTACCTCGATGGATCACCTCTTTAGCACCAATGGTTCTTGATCAACAACTAGAGAACATGAAGAACGGGGCAAAGCCCCGGTGGCTCTAAACTTACTAGCTGTGTTGTCCCTCTGGCGGCCGATCTCGAACCCTAGGACGTCCCATGGGTTATATATACAGTGGGGAGGCATTTGGAGGCGAAAGGAAGCAATTCTAGGTCGGTGCCGGTCGGCACCCAAGTCGTGCCGATCGGCACGAGTCGTTTCCAATTCGGACTTGATTTTCCTTTTTGCAGCTCCGCCTTTCACGAACCATAACTTCCACGTACGGAGTCCAAATGAGGCAAACTTGGACACTATCTCGTAGCCCTCGAAAAGATCTACAACTTTGGTATTCATTGGATCTCCAGATTCGGCTGTCTTGGTTCCCAAATATGCGATGGCAAAATATCTGTCTCCTCTGCGCAGGTTTCCTTACGGGGCCCATATCTCCTAGCTCCAGAATCCAAACGGGACAATCCATATGTGTTCCAGAAAGTTCTCGACGAGATCTACAACTTTCCTTTACATTGGATTCCCATTAGAGCACGTCTTGAACTCGAAATTCGCGTGACAATACAGTGCTGTTTCTGGACTGCGCGAATTGATCTTTCCTTCCGGATAAACCTTCTAGAAATCCTTAGGCATTGGGCCACGACCTTGGGCTTGTATGTTGAGTTCCATGGACGTCCAGAGGTGTCTTGTAGGTGCCATGGGCTAGTGGGAAGCCCTCCTTGCATGGCGAGTCGGGCTTCATTTCGATACTTCTCATATAAGAGCCATTTTGTCGTCTTTTCACCTGTTTCTGCAATATAGCACTAAAACGACACTACATGTGGAATTCATCAAGGTTAGAGGTAAAACACATAATTATGATGAGAATATGGAGAAATATGGTACGATGTTGGTGGTTTTGGGCATATAAAAGAGGTACTTAGAAACCACCAACAACGCGCGAGGTCAAGGGCTACCTTCCGGTAGTCGCCTCGTCGACGATGGCGGCCTATAGCGGCGGCGTGGCGACGACCTAGGGTTTGCGGCGGCAGGACAATAAGGTTAAGCACGCAAGAGCAAGAAATCGTCGAGTTTGTGCTATGCTGAAGCTTCTACAGGACACTAGGGAGCTCACCGAACCAGTAGAAGAGCCTGCAGTGGCCGGAGATGACGGTTCGACGACCAGCGGCGGCGGAACAGGGGAGACAACGGCGACGAGATGTCTCCGCCCAAATTCTTAGAACAAAAGCAAGGGGAACCGGATCAGCATCGCACAGGGGTGTCAAAAGCACAAGAAATTGAGGTGAAGCTCACCGGGAGAGCTCGAATTGCCGGCAATGGCGGTGGCGGCCGCTTTTGGGGAAAAACTCAAATTCGCGCTGCTTTCTCGGTCCCTCTCGTCAAGGTGGGTTCAAGAAGGCTAGAGAAGACCGAAGCGAGGGCAGAGAGGAAAAACTCGGGCTTTTATAGCCGTTTGAGGCGGTTCACCCAGTCGGCGCACTGGTGCGCATTCGCGGCGTGGGTGGCGAAAGAAGATTGGAGGAGGAGAGGAGGCTCCGGATCATGAGCGTGCGCGCGGGAAGCTGCGCGAGACTCCGTGGCACGCGTGGCAAGCGGCGGCGAGGCGCTGCAGCGCTTCAACAGGCGGAAACACAGGGAGGCGGTGAAGGCCGACGAATCCGCGGGCGCGGCGTGGCGTGGGAGGCTTCTCGGCGGGATTTTTTCCCTCATCCAAGTCAACGAGGTAAGCAGGGAGAGGCAGGGGCGCGCGGAGACGTGGAGCCGTGCCGTGGCGAGCACGAGACGAGACGAGCTGCCGTCCGCGCCGTCGGCGGCGCGCATCGCGGCGCAGCGCGTCGCGCCGCGCTTGAACAGAGGAGGGAGAAGGGGTTGCGGGCTGGCTTGGCTGACGTGGGCCGGACTGGGCCGTTGGGCTGCGTCGCAGTTGGGCCGGCCGAGGTAAGTTTTCTCTTCTTCTTTTTATTTTCTAAACGGGCCGAGCCCAACTACTCTGCTTACTATTTTGCTTATTTTCTATGCAGGCTGACGTGTTCACGAATTTTCTACCTAGGCAAACGATCTCTAAAAATTCTGGAAAATTCACAGAAATTACATCACTGTGAATTGCGTCTATAATGAATTTTTGGGAATTTTTGGCCGTGCCAATTTCCCACGAAAAATTGGGAAAGTTCTGTGTGCATTCAAATGACATGTATGCATGAATTTGAAAATTCAAAGGAACTCGAATTTGAAATTCAAATAGAACCCATCTTTATTTAGGGTTTATCTACCTTATTTTAGGCTTCTAATTTTTGGGATGTGACAGTTCTACCCCCTTAAAAAGAATCTCGTCCCCGAGATTCCGCAAAGTGTTAGTGTGGATGTTTACAAAGGTTAGTTCCAAGGTGTCGAAATGTTTTTCGATCTTTGATACGCCATATGTGAGGATGATCTTCACGCTCTTGTTTTGCTTCCCTCTTTGACATAGTCACTTTCTTGAAAATTCTTCATATGCCGTATCCTTATTCCGTTGTAGTTAGTGGATGATGGTTTTGAAATTAATTGTCATGACATTATTAGCTCTTCGTATTCGGCATGCCACGCATAGGAAACAATCTTCACGTATTCCTCTTACTTCTTCTTCGATAGGGTAGATTTCTTGTGGTTGTTCTCCGATGTAGTATATATATATATCCTTTACGCTTGGTGAACATTGGTATCTTGAGAAAGAGGATTCCTTTAGAAGAAATCTTTGGGGTTTTGTTAACATTTGTTAATAAAGATTGCAAAAATTTTTCTTCGGCCCATAAAAGAGGTTAGTACTCGGATGATCAAAATAGGGGTTTTGTTAACATTTGTTAATAAAGATTGCAAAAATTTTTCTTCGGCCCATAAAAGAGGTTAGTACTCGGATGATCAAAATATTAGTAGTGTTAGATATATTTTACGTCCTACCTCCCTTAAATAAATTTTAACCTATTATTTATAAAACATTTTAAATGCTATGCACAATACATAAAGTTAGTTTCTTTTATCTTTAAGATTTTTGTAGCAGTGAGTCATTTCCTTGTATTCTCCTTGCTTCCCCCTTGATGTAGTTGCTACTTTCTTGTCCTTGAGGTATCTTCACGAAGTCCCTTCCTTTATCTTGAGAAAATGCTTGATCTTCTACGACGATGTTAGGTGAAAACCCCGAATCACATATTAGTGTTCCTCGTTTTTGATGTTATCTCACCATGAATGTTAGCATACATATATATATATATATTTTAATTTTAACTGTTAGCAAGCACCTATATGATCAAAGAAGATTTTATTTTATTCAACATAACGCATAAAGGCTTTCAGAAATAGGTCCGGGAGCAGGAGAAATATTTAAGTGGATTCTTATACCAAAGATACTATGACATTTTCAAAATCACAAGAAAGTTTTGATGAAATAATCTATTGAAGAATAGAGTCAAGAGTGGTAGGCTAGTAATCCAATGAAGTTTTAGGATCATGTAAGCAATTGAATTTATAATGGTGAAACAAAACCATTATGATTGGTTATGGAACAATTTTGAATGCCACGAGTCCCAATAAATGAATAAGGGAAAAATTTCTTATGTTCAAAGGAATATGAGGTTTTCAAATCGTAAGAATGTTTTTATGAATTTTGACCTACCAAAGAATGGAAGTCAAAATCAATAGGCTAGTGTTCCAATGGAATTCGACCTCGAGAAAACGGATGAGTTTACAAAGCTAAAGTAAAATCAATAGGATTGGCTTTCAAATGATTCGAAGGGCATGTTGGTCATTGAAGGATATATGAGCACAACACTTGCCATCCGAGAAGAATGGCAACCAATCCTTGCAACCAAAAATTACCTAGTAGAAACATCAAGGATGATTTAGGAACCTACTCCAAGGTTTACGAGGCAAGTTCTTTAGGACAAGAAAACAAATTTTAGAGCAAGTCAATATGGATTTAATAAAATAATGAGGGATTCTAAATATATGATCAATGCGACATATGACAATATGGGCATGTGTAACAATGTGATACAATAATTATTAAAGTATGATCAGCGAATTGGCAATAAATGGTAGAATGACTTGACATTCAAATAAGGATGGCGAACAATTCATGACAACAAGGTTTATTCATGAATAGTATAAGGAATTATTCCAAGGTTTTCAAGATGATTACCTTAGAATATACCAGATCAAAGAAATTTCTAAAATCAGGTTAACATGCAACAATAGGTTTCTATGTTTCGTGAATCATGGAAATTAAGGTTTTCATTGAAGCATATAAAAATCAAGGTTGATTCTAGAGACTACATCAATATAAATCAAGTGATCTCTTGGTCGAACAATTCAAGGAAAATATTGTTCTCAATTCAAGGGTATCAATGGGTATCAAATCGATGGACATCGAGTCAATAAAATAAGGGAATAGTATTACAAGGTAAAATAGTTAGACAAAACAATTAAGCATATAAAGACAACATCGAAATGCTTTCAAAAGGTATTCGAAGATGGTCATAGCTTCAATTTTGTCAAATGGTAAACGAGATAGAAAAATTAAAGAATGAGGTGATACGATATTCTCATATCCCTTTTTTTTTAAATAGAAGATGACAATAGGATATGTTTATTCAAAATAAAGCAAGGAGGCTTAGAGTAGCAATTAGACCTACCTTACAAATGATCATTAGTTAGCAAAACTAAGACCTTAAAGTAGGCATGATTTTTGAATTTTAAGCAAATTACTACTAGAAAATCGATAGTTAGTAGGATAGATAAGAATTAAAATCTTGAGATTTTTCCTCATGGATCAAGGATTATAAAATTGATTGGTAGTCAAGTGAGGAAATGTTATCATAAATGATAGGTCATAGAATTCAACAACGATGATTAAATAAAAGATCATGGTTAACATGATTCATATGGAAAGATGATTCGATTAATGGCAAAACTTTCGTGAATGCAAAACAATATGATTATGGGCATTTATATGAAAGTGAAGGATATTCAAGTTTTAAAATGGATGGAATGCACAAATATTTTATGAGTAAAAGAAAAATTGACTGACTTGGAAACAAAAGATAATTCATGGAAATTTCATATGGTGGAGAGGTGCAAAAGAGCAACCAAGATAAAAGTCGAAGAGTTTGGAAACAAGATATCATGGTTATAGAAATTAATTTTATCCTTCTTTTGAATGACGAAATATGATTATTGATTTATCAAGGAATAGTAAAACGGGGTTTGGCAAGATATTGACGAAAATTCTTCATACTAGTAAGTATTCAAAGGAGGTTAATTGAATAAAATCATCACGCTATGCAAAACGTGATACAAGGTTCAAATGGCAGTAGGAGTATTTCCATCTGGAATGAAAAATGATGGAAATCAAATTTTTAATGACCTCGCATAAAATGGAAAGAGAAAAATAAATTATTTTTGAAAGAAAGAGGTATAATATGATAATTGTGCACTGTTTATGCTACATGTTAAACTAAGTCTACATGAATCAAAGAGGCAAGGTATGCCAAACTATGAAAGAAGGAAACATGTGAGGTCACGGAATCTTTTTGAAATCAAAAGAACCTACTAAGAATGATGACAACATAAGTGGGATATCAATATAAATACCAGGAAAAAAAATATTTGGCATGCAAGATCGATACTAAAATGAGTATGGAAACAAAGAATATAATATGGTCTTTATCCCGGAATGGGTGTCATGCATGGAAATGAATCAAAGAAATGTTTAATAAATTAAGTAAGTGAAAGGTATGCAATTAGGGTAGTACAAGATGTTAGAGTCAACGTATGTTATAGTCAAAATTAGTAGGGTGTTATCCTAAAGGAAGGTTAGCAAAATTTAAACTATTTATTTTAACACCTATTTTATGCTTAGAAAAGGAAACTCCAAAATCACATATGAACTCCAAATCAAAAAGAACGAATAAATCAAATGCAAATGGAACCTCCGAGATTTTTGAAAACAATCTTCTTGTTAATGATTATGTTCATAGGTCTTTATGGCATAACACTTTTAAAATGCCATATAATCCTACCTTAATATAATTCTTTCTACGTTCTGTGCAACCATACTTCCTATGGAATTTTGAGATGAATTAGAGAAGAAGTCCTAACATACACCATGTGCTCTCATTACATCTTCTCGCTTAACTCTTAATAGCATATAAGAAAGAGATTAGGAAGAAGATAGAATCATAGATGAGAGGCTCAATAAGGATTATTAGAATCAAGGAAACGATAAGTTACAATAAAGAATATTAGAATCAAGGTTGGAGAAAAGAGAACAATATTCTTCTTCTCCTTCATCTTTTCTCCTTAGCTAAGAAAAAGATAAGAGGGGATAAATAATCTCTCAAAATCAAATAAAAATATAGATAAGAAAAGAAACTAAGATTTAGGAAAGATAGAGCAAAATCTTATATTTTCCTCAAAAACATTTAATAGTTTTAAAAATATGTCATTAAATTGCTAATCTAATCTAATGAGCGGTCTATCTAGGGTCAACCTGCAGTCGATATAGCTCTGATACCACCTGCAGCGTCCCGGGTAATTAAATCACCCGAAACTTCGTGTTTTCCATACTTGCCCCAGGATCAATAACAAGTACACACGGTAATCACAGTGGAACCATAGCCATATCAAAATTTAACTATCAAGTTTATTTGAAATTTACAAAATATTGGCTCAACGGCCGACGAAATACCTTAAGAAATAAACACAGCGGTAACATAAAGGAATTCAAATATCCAGCGTGTGCCCCGTGTTCATCCCACAGGCAATTGACTGGAAGTTGAACTCCTAGAAAGATCGGCATCGTTCCTCACCGAGATCCTCGTCATCTCTGAAACCAAGTTATCGGAGGCAAGCAATGCGGGTGAATAATAACAAAATCATAATTATATGCAAAACCAAATGAAGGAAGGTGTAATATGGGTAAGTTTGCATAAATGAGCAAATGATAATCTAATCTTGATTAATGAAATAATTACTAAATTAAATTGCTTGAATATAAATTGCATAAATGTAAGCACAAGTAAAATATCATATGAATAAAGTGAGATACTTGACTTCCATGTCAAGTCCCTATAACAATCATCATCTAAGCCATTCATATATTAATAACCATAATTAATTTTAATCCCAACCATTCTCTAAACAAAGTCCTATCATTAAGGAGCTTGAGACCGCAAGCACGGCCATTCGAATGGATTAATTACTCTGCAGAGTTTGTACGCTATACCCATGGACAGTGAGTGACCGTCTATGGTGTTGCAAGCACCGTGCATTCACGAAGTGTGCACATCGGTATCACGCATGACATTTTCATTAGCCGTTTGTTAACCTTGCCTTCCCTAAATTGTCAAAAATCCCTCTGAACCTGACCACTAACATCCCAGAGGTACAATTTATCCCCTCCTTCAAATATGGATAGTTAGGCAGGAAAAGGGTACAATTCATTGTATTGGTAAACCTTAAGCCCAAAACCGTAGTGATGGAGGTCCCTCTGAATAAATACCAGATCGGGTAAAATATCCATACATTCTCTACTTCTAGAAGGCAAGGCAACATTCAACTAATTACTTAGCCATAGCCGTCCCATACCAGCATCCATGGTCGCACGATATTTCCCTAAATCAAGATTCCAAAGTACCGGTCCTTATGTGATGTGACGGGTCTCCAAAATCATCAATATCAATCAATCATTAATCCATTTAATATTATCACATCAAAACCCTTCAACATCTAAATTATCTTCACATATCATCAACAATAATTCCCCATTAACATAATCCGTAAATTTAATGATTATACATGTACTTACATTTATACAAAATATAACCTTTTATTTTAGCAAGCTTAATTAGTAATTAATTATATCTTGAAGCTTAGAGCGTATAACCATTATGATAATCCAACCTATGATTATAAGGGGATATGATATAGTTCAACAAAGGGGATAAAATCAAATAGGTAGTATCTACCATTTCCTAAGTGAGCATTTTTAGTGATGTAATTTATGCACAAATTAATCCTACATATTAAGCACTTAAATGCATTTGCAAACATAGGATCAAAATGATCAAGGGGGTGTGCTTGCCTGGCACCTTTATATACATAATTTATATGACGATCTTCAAGTGTCGATCTTCCCGTGATGTAGTCCTTCGACGATTCACTCACGTGCGCATTGATCCACGATCGATAACCATCGGAAGATCCAAATAAGCCATCTAAGAAGATCCAATAAAATTTACAATAATAAATATAAATATTTTGAATAAAAACCCAAGAGCATGATCATGGAGTGCATTTCATGAAAATAAATATGTATTCGGAGTTCGTATGAACGGAACTACACGTGAACAATTTCTATCGATAAATAAATAGGAAATAAAATAACTAGGGTTCATGTGGTTCCATTTCCTCTATGGTGATAATTTGCTAAGAGATATATTCCTGGCCTTATAATGGCCATATTCACCTAGACAAGTCATTTAAGAGTTATTTACTTTTAAAGGAAACAAGATGTAAGATTATGCATAAATCTTTATTTACAAAACCACTATAGTGAAAATGATGAGATGCACATGTTTTATTGATGGTGATTGCGTGCATATCTATTATATGAAAACTGTAATTATTTCTACTAATAAACATGAGATTGTTCAAAAGAACACGAATAAATAAACTAAATTTACGTAGCAACTATTCTTGAAATGATTTTCATGAAGAATGAAGTTACATGCTTCTAATGCATATGGAAACATTCCTATGTATTAATATCTCAACTTATCTTCTATAAATATTTAGTTACATGTATAACTATGATGTGTAACATATATTCAGGAGCATGGGGTGTAATTAAATCTACATGCACATGTATATATGATGTGTCCATTTACTTGGATTAATTAACTTAGTATTTTGAAATCAAACTTATATACAAAATTACTATGTTAATAATTGCATGTATTTAGGGTGAGACCTATACTTTACTTATAGCAATTATATGTGTAACTTACATGTGAATATGCAAACTATTTCTAATAAGGAATTATAATGTTTTCATAAGAAACATAAGTACATCAAGTTAAATGTTTACACAACATGTCCTATGGTTTAAGTATGGTAAAACGACGGGAAATGATCTCAAATGCATTATGAAACAAGCTAATAGTTTCATATATTTTGTGGGATTTAATTTATACCCTAGGTGCAATTTAAGGTTTTATGACATATAAGTTATATTTATTTTTTTCTACTTCAAATGTATAGGAAAAAGGCCCTAAATATACTTATATGCATGTCTAATATTTTATAGGGATATATAGGGTTTTTATCTATGCAAGAAAATGTAAGTAAAGCTTCTGACAAATAAAAGGGAAAGGTGTACCTAGTAAATTAAATAACATGGGCAAAACTAACTATTCATTTCCTAGCACATTTTTCCTATAAATAGTTTCTGATGAGCAGTGCAAAAAGGTCCTAAAAATGATAAGGAATTTTTCTAGCATTTTTACCAAATTTTACCTACTATTTTTCTATCAAATTCGAGCTAAAGACGTTTAAACATTTCCTGGCCAATTACAGCGCGACACGTCACTAGCTTAAGCTGTTAATTCAAATCAGCGCGGGTGAACAGTAAAACGGCGGCGGAACGGCTCGTCGACGACGAACCAGCGGCGGGCTGCGACGAAGAGCTAGACGAATCGACGCGCGAGGTCAAGGGCTACCTTCCGGTAGTCGCCTCGTCGACGATGGCGGCCTATAGCGGCGGCGCGGCGACGACCTAGGGTTTGCGGCGGCAGGACAATAAGGTTAAGCACGCAAGAGCAAGAAATCGTCGAGTTTGTGCTATGCTGAAGCTTCTACGGGACACTAGGGAGCTCACCGAACCAGTAGAAGAGCCTGCAGTGGCCGGAGATGACGGTTCGACGACCAGCGGCGGCGGAACAGGGGAGACAATGGCGACGAGATGTCTCCGCCCAAATTCTTAGCACAAAAGCAAGGGGAACCGGATCAGCATCGCACAGGGATGTCAAAAGCATAAGAAATTGAGGTGAAGCTCACCGGGAGAGCTCGAATTGCCGGCAATGGCGGTGGCGGCCGCTTTTGGGGAAAAACTCAAATTCGCGCTGCTTTCTCGGTCCCTCTCGTCAAGGTGGGTTCAAGAAGGCTAGAGAAGACCGAAGGGAGGGCAGAGAGGAAAAACTCGGGCTTTTATAGCCGTTTGAGGCGGTTCACCCAGTCGGCGCACTGGTGCGCATTCGCGGCGTCGGTGGCGAAAGAAGATTGGAGGAGGAGAGGAGGCTCCGGATCGTGAGCGTGCGCGCGGGAAGCTGCGCGAGACTCCGTGGCACGCGTGGCAAGCGGCGGCGAGGCTCTGCAGCGCTTCTACAGGCGGAAACACAGGAAGGCGGTGAAGGCCGACGAATCAGCGGGCGCGGCGTGGCGTGGGAGGCTTCTCGGCGGGATTTTTTCCCTCATCCAAGTCAACGAGGTAAGCAGGGAGAGGCAGGGGCGCGCGGAGACGTGGAGCCGTGCCGTGGTGAGCACGAGACGAGACGAGCTGCCGTCCGCGCTGCGCTTGAACAGAGGAGGGAGAAGGGGGTGCGGGCTGGCTTGGCTGACGTGGGCCGGATTGGGCCGTTGGGCTGCGTCGCAGTTGGGCCGGCCGAGGTAAGTTTTCTCTTCTTCTTTTTATTTTCTAAACGGGCCGAGCCCAACTACTCAGCTTACTATTTTGCTTATTTTCTATGCAGGCTGACGTGTTCACGAATTTTCTACCTAGGCAAACGATCTCTAAAAATTCTGGAAAATTCACAGAAATTACATCACTGTGAATTGCGTCTATAGTGAATTTTTGGGAATTTTTGGCCGTGCCAATTTCCCACGAAAAATTGGGAAAGTTCTGTGTGCATTCAAATGACATGTATGCATGAATTTGAAAATTCAAAGGAACTCGAATTTGAAATTCAAATAGAACCCATCTTTATTTAGGGTTTATCTACCTTATTCTAGGCTTCTAATTTTTGGGATGTGACAGCGACATCGTTGGCTTTGATCCAGATGTTTGGCCACCCTCTACGCAGCTGTTGTCGACATGGTGTGGCAGATCAATACACGATCTGCCATGGCAGGGTTCATCACTTCCCATGATGTGCAGTCGGTGGGTTTGCCCTCAAGCGCCATGCATCTCCCTAGAGGCATTGTCATTGAGCCCACCTTCGTGTTTGTGAATATCTGAGTGAAAATCTAAATTTTATCTCCGATGGGTGTTGGTGGCATCTTTGACGCTGCAACTTCCACAGAGGCATCGTCGTAGAGATTCTATCTACTTGGGGGTCCTCTTTGATCATGATCTCCTGTAGCTAATGGCAGATTCTTTGTTAGTGATTATTTGAGTGCATTTGCTTCAATCAAGTAATGTTTTTGGTGATTGGATTGTCAAGTGATTGGATTGTCATATGCTATATGCTCAAGTGTTGTCTGATACCTAAAGTGGTAGAATAATGATCATAAGGAGATAACCGTACTTAAAAGACAACACCAAGATAAAAAAGATTGTGGATAGGAGTCATTTTCCTTTATTTTGTATTGTTTGTTTTGTCAAAGTAGCGATTGTGCACTTCCTATGATGGCCGACTTTTATCGGTAGTTGTATTCCGGATGTTACTTCCTCAGAAGAAAAGGCCACTCTCAGAGAATGCCTCAAGGGTAACAGGCCGATATGAATACAAACCAAAACCATAGTTCTCACACTTGAGGAGAAATCACACGAGGTCGAACTCTTATCAAGTTTGATTATGGAATTTGAATGCAAATCAAAACCATCATGCACTACCATGTTTTCACTTGAAGAGAAAACAAGCAGGTGATAGCCTGTATGGGCTATGACCATGAATTTGTAGGCATAACTATGAACATTTGTAAACCTCTAAACCATTTGTCTTCCCTGGCCATGGCGCCAGAAAGGCTTGTTGGTATTTCTTAACGTCACAAATAAATCCGCAAACGCACGGAGAATACCGTTGTAGCATTTCACCCAGGAGTATTCCAAGGTATCGTTATTTATTTTATCCAACGGAAGACGATGGTTAAGAGAATACTATGCTCATAGATTATATATACATTTAAATGGTTCAAAAGTCCATGTGGTGCTAAACAATAATATATGGGTAGTGTGACACACAAGAAAGAACCAACTCTAATGAATAAAAACAAGCTAAGTGGAGAAAGGAGAAAGAAAAGGGCTAAGTTCCTAATGTACTTCATTATACAGTTGCATAGTATACAACATTCACATACATGCCCACAACTAAGGTTTAGACTCATGCACTCAAGCAATTTGGGCACCGGCTTACCCCTAGTCTACCGGGCGACTCCGGTCTACAGCTCTACGCCATACCCGAACGTCGAGGGCTACCTAGGATGGATAGGGCTGTCACCACCTACTATCTACCTCAAACAATCCGTGGAGCACGAGGCATCCAATGTATTCCACCAATCCAAGTACCATGCTTGTATTGCTAAAACATTACTCTAAATCCCTTAAGGAATGGATCAGATCTAGAGCATAATCCTAAGGATCATTGGACTCGTGCGTGGACTTAAATCTATCAATCTAAGCATGTATGGCATGGAATACTTATGTACTATAGTAAAGGCGTATGACAAACAAGATAGTATAACAAGAATACATAACTATCAAGAAGGCACAATGACCACTCACATGAATAGGTCATGTAATCAAACAAGAAACACATGACCCAAACACAACTATATAAGAATATTATGATTACTCTATTACATAAGCGAGCTAAGGGTCCACAACCAAACAAGGAACGCTTAACCAAAGCAAGACTATATTGAAAAAAAAATACTATTAAATAGAACAAAGTCTTACAAAGAGAAAAAAAATACAAGAGCCATACCAGAATCTCCCAGAAGACTTGGGAACTAGAGTAACTCTATCCTAAGCCTAACTCCACTAGAGCATGGAGACTAAAACTAATGCAAGAGTATGATTTCTCTCCTTTTTGTCTGTTGTAACTGACCAAGCACTACTTTATTTATAGCCCCAATGAGGAGGGGGGATTAAATAGAGAATGTGAGAGGTCGGTGGAGAAAATTAGGAACCAAGCCAGGGCAGCCGGCCAGCCCTCCATTATGGAGGATGGCCACAGCTTGATCGCTGTGTGGTGACAGTTTCAAAGTCGGTTGACGTCTTGGGGCGGTTATGGTTGAGTAACCGTCAAGTTTAAGCTCAAAACCCACCTTTGCGATGTCGGTTGTTCATCCACCATGGAGGGCACTTGGGCTTGGTGTTTTTAAGTGTGTGTAATCCGATGGAGGAAGCTCAGGCCAGTTGGAGACAAAGCCAGGCCGGCGGGCCTAGGAGGGTGGCCAGCCAGCCAACTATTTTCAGCATTTCCTGAAATCTTCTTCGTGACATAACTTCTCCTCCCGAATTCCAAATTAGGTGAACTAAAAGTCCATTTTGACTATCTCGACGAGGGATTCGACATGGCGAGGTTGAATTTCTCATGTAAATACTATTATCTTCATCACCACGTTCCTTTTGTTCTAACACCAATTCTTCTTGAGCTCAGCTCATTTTCCTTTGAAATACACCTGCATCCATAAATCTACCAAAACTCGTGAAACTTTATTAGTTTAAATAAATATGCGTATAAGAAATGCTAATGCTCCTTTATTTATAGGAATTTTGACGGTCGAAAATGGCACTTAACGACCGTCAACACTGACACTAGATTTCGTGGATGCGCTAGGGTAAATAGCAGTGAGTTAAATAGCAGTGAGCTGTGAGGCTATGACAGACAGCCGAATTCGGGTAAACAAGCGGTAGACAGTCTCTAAGAGTATCTGACGGCCCTAATAAATATGAGAGAGTGAGTTATGTCTTTGTAACCGATGGTGATTTGTGGGGGATGTACCACGTGCAATGTGCCTCAGTATCTGGATGTGTAGATGTTGCAGGTGGCATAGGGGTAGGGGAAGGTTGAATCTGACAGTATGTACAATTCCTCAAGCAAGCCCCATGAGGCTTATGCGAGAAGCCTCCGTTCTCACACTGCCCTTCCCCTCGTTCTCCGCTTCCGATGATTTGTTTCATGTTCTTAGTTTTAAGTTAAGTGACTCGTTTCAATTGGAATGTAAATACTTTGTTTAAATTTCATTCGGTAAATCTGTCATTTTCTCTTAATTTTAATTTCAGATCTCCTTTGTTAATGATTTGTTCTTCTTAATCATTTCCCTAGTAATATGTGGAGAGGATTTGCCATCGGCTTAGACGTGACCCGATTGCATTTTCTTACCCTAAATGACAGAAACTTGGTTTCGATATTGAGTTAGGTCTCAAGGGAAACTGACGTCATTGTGAGCTCGTTCAGAACTTTGGGTTTAATGCGGCGCACAAGGTTTCTTCAAGCTAGATATCAGTATCCAGTCTCCAGTGCCCACGTCGTGTCCGGATTCGAGAGTGGAGGTGTATCGGACGAGGAAGATGCGTGTGCGGGGGACATACGCCCACCATTACATGCGCGCCATGGTCACCCACGACATGATATGAAATCACGCCGGCATCTCCAACAACATGCGTGCCCTTGCCAACGTCATCTTCTCTTCACCAACCCCAAGAATAAGCATCACCAACAAACGGGGAACCACATCGACCATCATCCGTTTGATGGTTAATGAACTCAATAGCAGTGTCCTGTGATTCTTCATGAAGGAAATTGACGATACTTTGCTTCAGGTTGTGGACGAGTGATTGATACGTGGTCTGGGGCCGTCGTCCCACGCTGCTGTCATGAAGGGCACCGTCACTGGTGCCAGCGGCATCGTCTTGGGTGTGGACAGTGCGGCCACGGTCAGCGATGGTGGACTGCACCATGCCGATGAGCTCAATGGCCCCAAACATGTCGGCGTCGGTGGACTGAACCATGTCAAGCCCGGCGACCCCGAACATGTTGGCGATAGTGTACTCACCATGCCGAGCCTGGTGGGCCCTAAACGTCGGTGATGGACTGGACCATGCCGAGCCCGGTGGCCCACAAAACACTCGGCAAATAGCACTCGGTAAAAAAAGACTCTTTGCCGTGTGTTTTTTTGTCGGGCACTTGGCAAAGCCTTTGTCGTGTGTCATTTTGCACTCGGCAAAGTGTAAAATTAAAAAAAGCTCGAAAAAATAGCAATTTTTTTTTAAAATGAGGAGAGGCACCCACTGTCAATTTTGGCGCCAATTTGGCAAGCTACGCAGCCGACGGGATTCGAACCCACAACCTTATCCTTATGCGTAACCTCCTTTACCACTGCACCACACTCTCACATGCGTCTGTATTCCCTTTTGATTCCTCACATATTATATCTAACCGAGTGTAAATTGTTTGTTTGAGGTCCTAAATGAATTCAAATTGAAAAGTTATTAGCTACAAACTTTCATAACTTTTTGAGATCTATAAATTTCATTTTGGTAGTTTCTCCATCCGAGGTCGTTTCCAAAATTTGAATTTCAAATTTGAGAAATTCAAACTTAGTGTTTCGTTGATAGTATGATTTCAAATAAAAGTTGTCAACTACAAAGTTTCATAACTTTTCTATATTTACAAATTTTATTTTTACCTTTTCTCCATCCGAGATCGTTTCAAAAATTCAAATTTTCAAATTTGAGAAATTCAAACGTACTTTTTTGTTGACAAAATTAAATCGAATTAAAAAGTGTTCAACAAGTTGTATAACTTCTGAAGGTCTACAACTTTTATTTTAGTCATTTGTTCATCCGACATAGTAGTAATAAAATTGTTCACAAATCTTATATATCTCTCTCTTCTAGTTTCATGAAACTATACGAGAGATATAGATTTTGTGAACAATGTTACTTATCATTTTGTTGAATGAAGAAATGACCCAAATAAAAGTTGTAGATCTTCAGAAATTATACAATTTTGTTGTTGGACACTTTTTAATTAGAATTAATTTACTATTTAAAAATATGATTTGAATTTATCTTTGCCGCGTGCAAAAAATAATACACTTGGTAAAGAGCTCTTTGCCGAGTGTCAAAATTAATACACTCGGCAAACTTTGATTTTCCGGTAGTGACGTCGGCAATGGACAGGACCATGTAGTGAACGCTGGCAACTGTGACTACTTCAATTGGGACGAGCTTTTCGACATCAACAGCGCCAGTAAGGAGGATGCTGATTGGTAACCGCAACCACCCTCTGCTCCAGGAAGTAGTCGATCGTTAGGTTTTGTTCATATATAAAAGTTAATTAACGTAATTAGCAGGTCGGTAAGTAGGTAGCAAGTTGCATGGAACCATGGAAAAATAGATTTTATTAGCATGGCGGACCTGGATGACTGGTGCCGATAATGGTGGCAATTGTGACTCGCCCTAGCTTCTTTTTGGTCAAGGGGAGAAGAGTAGGACATTTTGCTAACTGTCGAGGGTTATTTTCCGGGGTATACAATGGATCCACAGGGGGAGTCACCAGACAAGGGGAGTCGGACTTAATAAATTAGGTCCGGGTGGCTCAGAAGACTGCAAGGATTATTGAGCCAGTCGGCCACATCATAAAAAATTATTTTTTTTGTACTACAAGGCAATTTGTGTTGTAACCGACTAAGTTTCTCTCCATGTAACCCTGTACTTCCGGCTATATAAGACGGGAAGGGATCCCATCTCAGACATCATCAATACATACCACCCAGCACATGACGTAAGATCGTTATCCTTCGGGAGGCCCGAACCTGTATAAACTTGACGTCTTGTGTTACCATTGTGTTCTTGGTTCCTTCGCACCCACATAAATAACATCGAGGCCCTAAAACCTCGATAGTGGCGTGTCAGTTAGGGGTTGCGCTGGAATCCCTCATCGAGTACGATGGACAATATCTACATCGATCAACAATGTCGGGAGCTTCATCGAGCGTCCGGCTTCAAGTCGACATCTCGGCATGTCGTCAGATCAAGACAACATCCGCGGTGTACCTGCTTCAAGACAGCGTCCTTGCTGCGTCGAGGCAATCCGGAGTACACAAGGCTGCGGCCTCCCTGCATCGTCAAGTCCTGATCGAGGCCATAGCTTGCCGTGGGTTGCTGTTCGTGGTTGGCCAAAGACCTCCATGCTAGTCTGCCGTGTGTTCATCACGGACACCGAAGTCGATGAGGAGATCGACTCGTCGAGTTCATCAAGAAGAACCTGGTTTCGTGAGCAACCAGAGTCTGTGTGGCTCACGTAATTGCCAGGGAAGATTCCTTCCTTTTTTATTCCTACCATGTTTTTATTCCTTAGTGGTGAACGCTAATTAATCTGTTCAACATATTCTATCCTCATGCTGCCCTTTTTTGGCATGTACTTGCATGGCGATGCCCTTGTCTTCATGTTGTCTCGTATTACGACTCGTCGGCTCGGCGTGTTTGCATGCAAGGCAAGCCGGAGTTCATCAGGTCGGAGACGGACCACAGCTCTCTACATGTCCTTAGGCGGCGGGCCGACTAACTCCAAAATCAAGCGAGACGCACGGGGTCCCAGTACTGGTTTCGCCGCCTCATCGAGTTCATCAAGAACCCATCCTAGTTCCGTGATTAACCCGGAGTCCGAGAAGATCGCGTACCTGCCAGGCTACGACTTGACAAAGACTGAGCTGCTGAGAAGCTTCAAGTCCCGAGGAACAGAGAATTGTTTAGCCTATGTGCTTACAGGAATATTCTTTCCTTGTCATCCACATATTCTTATCAACTATTGATCAGTTCGGTTAATGATCAGTTAATACTGATCACGTGGTGATTTCTTGCTTTTGCATGTACGCTAGCACATGTGCCTTTGCATATTCGAGTTGCACAACCAGTCGGAGTGTCCCTGAGGCGGTGCAACCTTTTCGGTGTCGCAGAGTTCAAGGCCATCCTGAAGTCACGGCATTGGCCATCCAACGAGTCAAGATGTAAACAATTCACTCAGGCGTTGATGTAGCCGGTCTGGTGACAACCCGAGGCTTGTATTGTGACTCTCCAGTTGATGACTCGGCCACTTGATCATTGACTCGGTAATTTGGTGATTCATTCACTCAACCACTCGTCTACTCTGCTCAACGATTAAGCACCTTGCCTGGGGGCCTTTTAAGCACGGCATGATGGTTCAAGGCTCGTCTCCAATCGGCAAACTATTAACGACCTAAGTCATTTATTAAAAAATCTCTCATGATTTCGAGTATTTTTATTCCTATCATACACAATCTTCTCTCCTTTTGGTTTGAGTTCTGACTCTGTGATTAGTATATTCCACTCATCACAGAGTCGGAGGCGTATTTTTACTCTTATGTGTTATGTCTTGAGTCTTTTTTCTCGTTGGCTAATTGGTCTGTGGATTTTTACGAGTTATGAAAGCTCATATCAAGCTGATGCTCACACTCTAACACTGGCGGGTTAATGTCTTATATTGCTAACACCCTAGGTTAATGAGTCAGGCTAAGTCATAACCGAGTTAGTAGTGAGTGGAGTTCACTCAGACCTTATGCTTATGAGGAAGACAATATTGGACTAAGCACATAAAGAGACTAAAATTTGACCAAGATAAAGGAAAATAATATCCTGAGTGTGTCTTGTTTAATCAGCATACTACATAATGCATTACTTTGTTTATATCTACAGGAATTTCTTGGAGTTTATGAGTCTACTTCCTATTCTTGGGGCTTGACGCCACTTGGCAATTTCAGTTTTGCGGATTTCTTCAAGTCTATTATAATCTCCCGGCTACAACAGCGCTTGGGAAGGTGCATCATGCACTAGTTCAATATCAGTTGGATGACTCTGGCAATTGTTCTTTGATCAAGCTATTCTTTGGTCAAGCTATTGTCTGCATTGCAGTTTATTTATGGTTATTCATTCCTGATATTTATTCAGCATTGAAATATTCAGCCGGAACCCTCAGGATTATCATCTGGAATTTCATCGATTATTATTGGAATTTCATCCGTGATTATATGGGTTTTTATCTTCAGTCATCACACCTGGCTATTAGATACTTCATTTCGAACATTTTATTGGCTCTATGAATACAGCTTATGTTACAGATGGAATGTCAGACTATGCATACATCAAGCTTTGTCTGAACTCAACCAGAAGGCTGTGACTAGCATGAAAATGCATTATCACGTGTTGCTGATCTGAGTCCATCAAGACCTGCTACCGCACAAAGGACTGCCACCAGAGTGCGGGGTCCATAGGAACATTAATCTAAGTCTGACCAGATGACAACATTGTCCATCAAGTGAGACACCACATTTTACTCAGAAGCAATTCACTCGGCTTGGAGGAATATTACTTGGCTGAATATCACGATTACTCAGCTACAGACTACTATCTCAGTTGGCTACAACTTTTCAGTTATAAATTCACTCGGCTGACATGGGTCGGTCAGGCCTATATCAGGCTCAAGCTAGCCAAACATTGTTACTCGGCTATATTACCTGCGACAACTACTCGACCAAATTACTTGGTCAGGATTACTCAGCTATCCTCCGAGATCTACACAAAATTATTATTAGTTTGCCAGATCCACTCGGTTGAGTACCATCTGGTTACAACTGCTTGGCACATATTATCCAGCTATAATCACTCCACTTACTCATAACAGAATAGGAGGACATCTAAGTTAGTTCAGAAACCAATACTTCAAGCTCTGCAATGACAGCATCAACTTATAGAGGCAAAGAATATTTATTCGGCAGAATATCATGAAGAGGAAATCCACTCGGCTAACAGTTGGCCAGGTTTTTTCAGGCTCAAAATCAGTCGACACAATTGCTCAGCTACATGGCGGGCGTAACAATTAATTCTTGTGTCGAGTTGAGAAGCAAACAGGCCTCACTAAGGCCCCGTTCGGTGACCCCTCTAAAAACTTTAGAGGGGTCACATCAAAATGCCGGCACGATTTATGTGTACTAAACAAAGTCAAATTACAAAACTAAGTCCAGGACCCCCATCTATTTCGCGAGACGAACGTAACGAGGGTAATTAAGCGGCGATTAGACGATGGTTACTGTAGCATCACTATGTCAAAACATTGATTAATTAGGCTCATTAGATTCGTCTCGAAAAATAACGCCCATCTGCAGAAAGGTTTTGCCATTAAATTTTATTTAGTACCTCTAAATAGTAAGATTCTTTTTACTTTAGAGGGGTATAAAGTTTAGAGGGATTTTAGATGGGGAACCGAACGCCACCTAAGGACTAAACCACCAGGGCATATCGGCTACAGTGAAGAAAAGATGACCAAATCATGACCAGCTGTACAACCTGGGCTTGTTTGTCTGGTTGTATAGTAACCAGCGGGAGTAAAAATGTTCAATCAAGGAAGGCTACCATGGTAAAAGGAAAAGAACTTGGTCATAACTATCAATGTGTCACAGTGCGTGAGATCATCAAGACCTGCTACTGCACACAAGAACTACTGCCAGAATGTGGACTCTACCGGAAGTTTTATTAGCGGCAATCACAGCTTGATATTTAATCCGGTCGGCTCATATGCATTACTCGGCCAATTTCTCAGCTACAATTTTTCAGCTATCATCACTCGGCTACAGACCAGACCTGTACAAGATTGTTTTTAGTCAGCCTACAATGACTTGGCCAGAGTTATCATGCTATGGTTTACATGCAAAATCAGTCGGACAATTACATAATCACTCGGCGACAACAGTGGCGCAACAACGGCGGAAATTACTTGGCTCACTATGTAAGAAACTAACTAAGAAGACACTGTGTTTGCAGACACTGATTTTAAAACGTGTCTGCATTGACACATTGAAGACGCGGTGTAGAGTAAACAAAACACCTCAGCATGGCAGACGCGGACCAACAACCCGCGTCTGTTGGGACAACGGCTGGGTCTCGCGTGACGCGTGCAATGAACCGCGTCTCCTCTCAGCTGGACCGGACCCGAAATTTTATGAACTCCGGTTATTTCGGCTCGCGTCCGATTCCCCGCCCCGCCCCCTTCCTCCCCCCGCAGGCTACGAAAAAAAAAAAGCTATGCACGCGCTCTTCCCCGTCCTCCTCGCCTGAACCGCCGCCGTGCCCCCACCTCGGCGTAGCAGTCATGCCTCCACCTCACGCCGCCTCCTCGTCGATCTGAGCGGCCGCGCCCCCACCTCGCTGGAGCACCTGCGCATCCAACTCGCCAAGACCTCGCGCCTCTTCCTCCTCGACTCCGTGTGCCGGCGTCTTCCTCGAGCCTTCCGCGAAGATCCGGGGTGGTGGACGACGGATCCGTGGTCGGCGAGCAGGCCAGAGGCAGGGCGAGATCCACTACCAACAGACGTCATCGCCATCAAGATCCAGCACCTGCCGCCGTCGAGATCCACCCGGTTCCCATTGACGAGATCCAAGCGATCTCCGCCCTCGAGCTTGACCTGGCCGCCGCCGTCGAGGTCCACCTGCCCGTTGAGCTGTACAACTCCACGCCCTCGTCTCTGCCCTGGTAATCCCTCGTCTAATCCCTGTCCCTTCCCAAATCCTTTTTCCTCCTATGGTTTATGCACACCTGGTGTTTGCCGAAATCATTACGGGAAACCCATCATTTGCCGTGTGCCCAGGGCACACGGCAAAGAGCTAAAAGCACACGGCAAAGGGTTTGCCGTGTGCAACACTCGGCAAAAGGCACACGGCAAACTGGTACCGGCAAACAGTACTTTGCCGAGTGCCTTTTGTCGGGCACACGGCAAACCCTTTGCCGTGTGCCCCACCTGGCGCTCGGCAAAAAAAAGGTATTGACGTCCGTCAGTCCTCAACCCCCACTTTGCCGAGTGCCGTGGGCCCCAGCACACGGCAAATGCTGGCCACTGCCGAGTGCCGTGGGCCCAGGCACTCGGCAAAGTTATGTTTGCTCTGTATATAAACTTCACAGATTTTCAGCAGTCCAAAAAATTAAAAGCTTGATCAGTCCATTGGCCATGTACAGTACGTATGAAAATGCACAATTTCAGCAAAGGTATGAAATATAAATGGAATCTCTGGTCAAACAATTTTACTAGAAGGCCAGATGAGGCATCTCATTAGAGCAACTCCAACAGACATGTGTTAGTATTTGTTATTACCAACGTTAATTAAGCTGAGCTCGAGAGAGATTTTCCTTTAGCGAACATGATTTTTAAGGAACATCAAGCAAGTATGCTGTAGCATAAAAGATTCAGTGTGACCATTATTGCTCTGAATAAAGGCACAAAACTACAGGCTGAATCAATGTGATCTGAAGGTATAACGTAGCATGCCTAATTGGGTACCCAAACAGCATACATATCAGAAAGTCATTTGCCTTGCATTGCATTATTGCTGATGATGTCAACTTCTAACAAGAACTGTGATAGCTAGGAACATGCTTTTATGCTCTCTGAGAATACGACATAACAAACAAGATCTTTTTTCTCTGCTTTTTTGGGGGGATGGGTTGGGGACACAATTACACAGACACCCCATGTGCTGAGGAAAGCAAGTACAAAGACCTCAAAATATAGATAAAATCTCAAACCAGCGTATCACATCAATAGTTTATGAACATGGATCCCTCAAAAAGTAAAAATCATATTATATTCATAGATTTATGCCACGAAATCATTGTGTCGTACCACGTTACAACATAAAGGTATATTTATCAGTCATCATCAATCCATAATGCATTAATCAACAGGTGACAGGCAAATGTCCACTCAGCCAATCAATTAGGACTTGCACTTCGTTTGCAATAATTAAATAAATAAATGAACAAAATTAACACTTTCCCATGTGGTTCCAAGAGAAAAGCTTATTGACAGCCTGCCACGATGAACCAACAAAATCCATTACCATATCCAAAAATAGTGCAGCATAGTGTACACTCACAGCACAAAGAAAAAAAATGTGTCAAAAGCCACGATCATGTTTTTTCAGAGATAATACTTCAACAACGTCTCAATCTTGCATTTTTTTGTGATTTGTATCCAGTTTGCTATCAGTCTGTCACATATGAGCTAGCCGATATGTAATCGTTCCGCGCGCTAATCCTGCACAGTAGCAGTCGACAGAAGCATGCAACCGAACTTCTCAGACATGTCCGGTTGACAAACTTAATCAGACCAAGAAGCACAGCAACAGAGCACCTAAAGCATAAATTGATCGAACAATTGGAACCAAGGACAATAAACTTAACAGGTCGAAGTCCAAGCTCCCGGTAATAGTACTAATCGCGAAAGTACAGCAACGGCACCCGAACTTCTGCTTCGCCAAGAATTAACTGGGAAAGCAGCAAGGGATGAAAGAAAAGAACACCGAGGAGAGGGGAAGAAGAAGACCTGGAGGGTGCTCTTGCAGTGATGGCGCCGGAAGCAGGGCCGGTGGTAGACGCGGCCGTCGGCAGCGAGCTCCTCGACGGGCGTGTGGAGGCCGTGTTGGCCGGTCGCCTGGAAGTAGTCGTCGACGGAAGGCTCCGGCGAGCGGCGGCGCGGAAGGGAACACTACAACATATCTTGTTTTCCATGACGTCTCAATTTTGTCATGGATCACTAAAAAACCGTCATAATGTTGGATCCGTGACGTTTTTGGATTTGGTCATGTATTGAGAGTCACAGATTAACCTGCGTGACGTTTCTACTAAACCGTCATAGATTAACTCGATCCATGACGTTTCTTAACAGTCATAGATCAGCTTCAGGCCCGCACTGCCCAACCCAAGCCCAGAGTTATGTATGACATTTTTACTAAACCGTCACGGATTAACTAAATCCATGACGTTTCTTGATGGTCATAGAACAACGTAAGCCCGCATAGTCCAACCCAAGCCCGGAATATGTGACAACCATAAACGTCACAGATCATATACAAATCTGTCATGGATTGAATGGCCAGCCATATTTTGATTTTGGGGCCCACTTTCCGTACCACACGTTATTATTATATTTCTTCCCAGCCACATAAAAAAGGCATGTACACAATTGATTATCTCATCCGATGCAATAACACAGATGACCACATCATCACAAACAACGCATCTAAAAGAAAAATCAAATTACTCGGAACTTATGACTAATCCAAATCCTATATAGCAGTATACATTATCCAAATCATGTGTCCAAATAAACACCTATAATTTCATCCTGAAACTGTAGCCTTGGCACCTCATCTTGCTCCAGGCTGACATGACAAAACTTGAGCAGCAGCTTCTGCAAGTGTCTTTTGCACCTTCCTTTCTTCTCCAGGTGTCTTGTACATTGGTTTTCATTTGTGCCTAATAACAGAGATAACATCATCGGCCCACATAGTCAATTTGGATTACTTTTAACATGTTTAGAGATATCAAGTAACGGGCTAGATTGAAAGAACATATTGCATGTTATCAAAGAGAAACAAGGAAAATTTTCTTTTGACATTTTTGTCAAACAGAAACATGCAAATTGAGTAATATCATAATCCTACCAACTTGTGACAACTAAGGTCAGAAACCTGCACAAGTTAGATCAGACACTTGCACATTTAGCGTTTTAACTAGCGCAGGCTTGGATCATGTGTGCTGATGAGTACATTATCAAGAGTATAAGTAGGTGTCATTAGCACTTGTACCTTCTGAAAAGCTTTATCCATAATTGGTTGGTTTTAGAAATAATAGTTAGTGTGCCATCGCAGATACCCTGTGAACCTAATAAAATAGAAACTTCAACCTAAACTCATCACAGAAGATTCATATGTCCACTGGTTAATATTTCTCTCTAGTAACAGTAACCAATTTTTGATGTGAACTGGAGAGCAGTGAAGGGGATTACATGGATCTGTAGAATCAGGGTCTTGCCATTCAGTGTGTGCGCCTGCAGCCGCATGCCCACCACCACTGCTGCCAAGAATGCTCTTGCAGACCAAGAGGATCTCCAACCACTGGGTTGAGCCACTGCCACCAGAAAATTGAATGTGCAATGCAGTTTAAGTTCTCAATGCATGCTTTTTTTTTTTGTACCCAGTAGTATGAAAATGATGTATTTATGGACAAACGAAGAGCAATTAGTTTTATATGGAGAACACCAAATTTTGTGGTACTATACGCACAAAAGTTACATCGAGAACAAAGACTAAAAACGATAATAATCAACTAGCCATTTTTTTTGGAGAATACTGCATAGATAGCCTAGTACGGTATAAAGGACAAATACAGGTATCAGTATTTCAACTAAAAGACAAATACAGGTATGGCCTGGCATGCAGCATAGAATGCACCAATGCATTAATCAAAAGAGAAATATCTCAAGAAGAGAACTGCAGTTTCACAAATTAATAAGGTAATTAGCCATTTGTTTTGGGAGATGAAGCAACCACAGAAGCTACTAGCCTACTATAGACTGCATCTATCCCAAGTACACAAATTAGTAGGAGGACTAGTTCATTTCAGGCATTTGGTTGAAAAGGAATATTATCTCTAGAATGGAACTGCAGTTTCGCACATGAATTGAGTAATTAGCCATTCGTTTTGGAAGATGAAGACATTTTTTTTAAGTACAACAATTAGCTAAAGGACGAAACTCATATGTTCAGAAGTCAGAACTGAGAACCAAACGCACCAAGCAGTGAGCCGCATCAGCTTCCGTGGAAAAATGATCGGCGATACAGACTCATCGGCTTCAGAAGTTTCAGTCACCGGCATCCCCCACAATGAACTCTCCATCGGATGGGCCATCACCTCCACGGTTTAGTAGACAATAGCAGTACAAAGCATATGACATATACTTTCTAGTTGCATTCGAACAATGCCTGTGAAGGTCCACCTGCATGGTGCAGATTGTCTAACTGGTGGCATCAAACTGGACACTAATCCTACAGCTGCTACACCGCCCTGCAAATACTACCTATAAATCCAAAACTAATTACAGTACCTAGCAGGCAGATGTTGTATAGCAGTAGAATATTTCCTGCACTAGACAGTTTGATACATAGAGACTAGACTAGTTTAAACGGTCGATCAGCTGAGATTTGCTTGAGCTAATGAGTTCTGCTTGACTAAACTGACATCGCTGTACTTCGAGTGTCAAGACAAATGACCCTAGGCATCAAGTGAATCCTAGCCCACAAAAAACTAAGGAACCGGTCGCTACTCTGATTACCCAATCAATTGCATCAAAACAACGACAGGTGGGAAGGGGAGCACGGGAAAATGTAGATCGATGCATTCACCTTCTCACGAACAACTGCTCGCTTCTGATTTCTGACCCCAAATTGAATCTATGGAGAGAGGAAGAGGCGGCTTCGCTCCGCCGCCATGGGCGTCGGAGGGGGAGGGGGAGGTCGGCTCACGCGCTTCCCCGTGCGACGTAGGGAGGAGGCGGCGGGCTCCCGCTGCCGCCCTGAGCGTCGGAGAGGGAGGAGGAGAGCTCGTGCCGCCACCCAGGGCGTCGGAGAGAGGAGGAGTCGGACACACGCTTCTGGCCAGGGCGATGGAGAGAGAGGAGGAGGAGCGCTCACGCGCCGGAGGGAGATGGAGGCGGCGGGCTCGCCGCTGGATTCATCGCCGCCGCGTGCGAGAACCAGAGAGAGAGAGAGAGAGAGAGACGAAATGAATCTGGTGAAGGACCCACACGCATCGGGCGGCTGCGGCGAGAACTCATGTTGAATTCTTTTTTTCAGATTAAAGAACACCGTAGCTAACTTGACAATAGGCCCATGCTAACTTGGTGAGATGCACATGGGTAAAAAAATAATCATTAAATACATGTTGATACGATGTGATGTATATCTATTTCATTTTTAGAATGTGATTAACATGTGATGAATTTAAATCCGCATTATTATTGGACCAATGGTCTAATCTATGACGGATTTAAATCCGTCACCATAGTATTATTGTACCTTTGTCCTATTCCATGAAAGAATTAAATTTGTCACCATAGTATCATTCTACCAATAGTTTAATCCATGACGAATTTAAATTTTTCATAGTATCATTGTACCTATGGTCTAATCCTTGATGATTTTCGGATAATCTTTTGTGACGTTTTGAGGGTTTTGTTTCTGAATCTGAGTAGATACTAAGGTAGCTATTGGAGATCCATGACGAAAAAAGAATAATCGTCACGGATAATTATACTATCCATAATGAAAAAAGATAATCGTCACGGATGGCATATAATCCATGACAAAAAATTATAATTGTCACGGGTGATACATGATCCATGACATTTTTCTAAATCGTCATCAAGAAACCGTCATGGACTACAAGATTTCTTGTAGTGGAAGAGCCGGCGGAGGCCGGCCGGGGACGGCGGCCCAGGGCGGGGCGGAGGCGGCCGGGGACGGCGGCCCGGGGCGAGGCGGAGCCCGGGGGCGACGGCGGCACGGGGCGAGGCGGAGCCCGGGGGCGACGGCGGCCCGGGGAGGGGCAGAGGCCGGCCGGGGTTGGGGCGGATCCGGGGGCGACGGCGCACGGCGCGGAGGGGGGGGGCGCGGCGCGGCGCTGTGGGCGACGGCAGTGGGCGTGGGGAGGCGCGGTCGGCGGAGGGCGTGCGCGCTGGGCGGGCGAGGCGCGGTGGGGAGGGCGGCGGCGCGGTGGGAGGGCGGCGGCGGCGGCGCGGTAGGTGGGGATCGAATGGAGAAGAAGAATGAGGAGAGGAGAAGAAAAGAGCCGCGCGCGGCGCTAAGTCAAATCCTCCGTGTTTGCCGAGTGCCGGCGATCCGGCGCACGGCAAACAAAAATCTTTGCCGTGTGCCGCCACGTGGCACACGGCAAAGATTTGATTTTCTTTTTTTTTGACAACACATAGTTTTCGGTTTTAGATAATTATTTAGTTGACAATATGATTTCAAATAAAAAAGTTGTCAACATGAAAGTTTCATAAATTTTCGAGATCTACAACTTTTATTTTCACAATTTTGCCATCCAAGATTGTGAGATTGTTTAAAAAATTCAAATTTTAAAAATTGAGAAATTCAAACGTACTTTACGTCAAATTTCAAAAGTCGACAATTTGATTTCAAATAAAAAAGTTGCCAACATGATAGTTTCATAACTTCTCGAGATCTACGACTTATATTTTTAGTATTGCTCCATCCGAATTTGTTTCCAAAATTCAAATTTTCAAATTTGAGAAATTCAAATAATTTTTCCATTGACAATTTGAATTCAAATAAAAAAGCGTTCAACAGTAAAGATGTGTAACTTATGCAGATCTACAACTTTTATTTTGATCTTTTTTAAAAAAAAAATAAATATATACGCGCTGTCCACATATTCCAAATATCCTTCTTCGAGTTTCGGAAAACTATCCGGGAGCTCTAGGATTTTTGAACAAATTTACTAGCGCTTTGTCGAATGAAAAAATACCAAAATAAGAAGTGTAGATGTTGTCAAAATATACAACTTTGCAGTTCAAAACTTTTTTATTTGAATTAATTTAGAGGCCTAAAAAATTCATTGAAATTATATTTGCCGAGTGTAATGGGGCAAACACTCAGGCAAAGGACCCTCTTTGCCGTGTGCTGGCCTGGGGCACTCGGCAAAGGAGCTTCTTTGCCGAGCGCCAGCGCGGAACACTCGGCAAGAATTAGAAAGTTTGCCGTGTGTTCTTGTTTGCCGAGTGCCCGGGCCCACCTCGTTCAACGGCCGTCAACAAAATTCTAACGGGCCGTCAAAGTTTGCCGAGTGTTGTTTTTTGCCGAGTGCTGGCCGGCAGGTTTGCCGTGTGTTGGACACCTGGCACACGGCAAAGTGTGATCTTTGCCGTGTGCCGGACATGTGGCACTCGGCAAAGAATTGTATGTCGGGTGCCTATTGTTTGCCGAGTGCGGCACTCGGCAAAGATGCACTTTGCCGTGTGCCCGATGGAAAGCGCTCGGCAAAGGTTGTTGCACACGGCAAAGAGGGGGTTTCCCGTAGTGAATGAAGCACTGGCAGGTTTGCTCACATCGAGCAAGCTGATGTTACTTGTAGTGGACTTGTGGATGTGAGGTGCTTGCCGAAATGCCGGATCAATTGTCTTGCTCACATCGAGAACATGAGGGCGCTGCTGTTACTCGTGGTAGTGTTTCCTTAATCTCTGTTTTTCCTCCTCTGAAGTTCATATATATATAGTCAGGGAGATTTCTACAAAGTGATTGTATGCTGGTTTAGTGAGTTGTCAAAAAAGAATTCATGTTACAGGTTGTTGCCTTGTAATTTTAACTGAACCTCCACATGATTTTACTAGTCTCTGAATATTACTAGTGCATAAGTTAATGTTCAGAGATATGATTTTTCTGATGGAAATTCCACCTACAGATTTGATTTTTCTATGGAGAAGATGCAGGTATGGAGTTTTTCCTGTTCCTCGCTTATGAGTGTGTGAGTGTGAGTGTTCTCTGAATGTGCCTGTGAGATGTGACTGTAGTGAGCTCTTGGGATGGAGATTCTGCTAACTGTTTCAGTTCTATTAACGGTTCATTTGAATCATTGCTAGATATGAACGCCTGCCTTACATATTACCTCTCTGAATCCAATATAAGACTTCTTTATAGTTCAACAAATGTGTAAAAATAGAAATATAATAAAAACTGAGGTTTTGTGGTGCAGGTGACGCGGCATGATATTAAAGACTGGAAGGCTATCAGTAAGAGGTTAGAAGCTTTACCCCCACCGGATATTGGAACATCACAACCAAGGTAGTTCATGAACATTTTGAATTTGAATCATGGTGAGCATCCCACCTTGTTCTCAATAGATAATTTGGAAAGAGGTATTTTGCTGCTGCTGCTACATAAATTTGTTGTTATGTTCACTTGGAGATGTCATGCATTTCACTGCTAGTATTATAACGTGTTTTTAAGTAACTACACTAAACTTGCTGGTACGCATTATTCTTCTGTGGCTGCAATGATGGTTTTCTTGTTACTAGAGAATGGCTGCTACTGTTAAATGTAGTAATTTAATTAAGTCGATATAACTTGATGATTCCCATCAAGAATCCTGCTGCTAACCTCCCTTGTTAAATTAAATCATTGCAGAGCCAGGGCTTAGACCCATGTGACTGTATAGCCATTCTAGCATCAACTCTTGCAGTATGTAAGTATGTGGGATTATCATTTCTTTTTTTCGGTTAGCGTTTCTGTTTTCCTGTCATATAACTTCTTACTGTGTGAATCCCATTTTTCTGCTTTACCTGTTACTGGTGGTGCATATAACATTTGTTTTTGTCAATTCCTGCTCCCTTGATTCCAGTAGCATTTTACTTCTGTAGTGTTTCAACTAGTCTTGCATGTGTAAGTTAACTTACATATGTTTCTGCTTTCTGACCTGTAGACTTGTTAACTGGCATGTGTGATAGGTGTTTTACAGATTAGGCCTGTGAAATGCATGAACTGTACATTATGACCTGACGACTTCTTATTTTCTCTCTGAAAATATGAAAAAGAATGAAGAACCATATATTTACTATTCAACCTTGTAGTACTGAAGCAATATATTTAGACATGTTTGCTGAAATAATTTAGCCTCCTAACTTACATATATTTTTTGTTCTTTGAGCAGCTCAGTTCTTGTTCGTTGCTACACAGTCAACTGCGAAAGCTTGTTGCATTAGAATTTGTGTTTCAGACTTTAAAATTAGTATGTATGAATGTATGCTAGACAACGATTAGACTTGTAGAATGCATGATTTGTAAAAGTAGTGTAATGTATAATGGATAAAGCATGTATATTTGTATTGTATATAGTGGGGGAAAGCTTGTATTTGTGATTATATGTACAGTTATATTTATATCATTTTTTTCTTTTTTTTGCTTTTTTAATTTCTCATTGCAGATGTGTTATGGCAAAAGCGTCTCCAATGAGGGAGCCATTGCAGACGCGGATTTCAGCACATTACAGAAGCAAATTTGGAGACGCGTTTTTTTAGCGTCTGCAATAACTCTTGAGAAGCGTCTGTAATTTGCGTTTCTTATATAGTGGTTGTTTATAGCGGAAATTACTCGGCTTTGATCTACAATATTACAAGGTTTTTTAGTCTCTTTTGAGTCTGTGCATAATTGTTCCAATTCTCCACAGACTCAGGGGCTAATCCTGATCCTTATCTTTAGATGGTTTTCGTCATACTTTGGTCAGAATATTGAGGCTTTTAAAGCTTTATGTTAAAGTTTCTTTTAGAGTCTTTGAACAATTATTCCACTTCTTCACAGACTCGGGGGCTACATCCATAGGATGCAATTGATGTGCACCCTATTTTTACTTCACTCTGTCAATTGTTGGTCGGGCTCTATGAGATTTATTTTAATAGATTTTTAGTCGGCTAACAAGTCAGCCTTCGGGAGGTTAAACCCAGAATTACACTTGTTCTTCGGAGTAGTTTTGTGAACTATAGTGAGGAACAAGCGCTTTTAACTACACATGAGCTGCTATCATCCTTGGCACAGGTTGCTGGATGGGCTTAGATTCGTAGGCCGAGTGCAAGGTTGGTCTAAGGCTCATAACTCATTTCTTGTTTAATAGCTGTAGTGCACAAGAGGTGGGGAGTTTATTTTACTCTTATGGAGTTTTCTTATTACTTGGCTGAAGATGTCATATCTTTCTGCCAGGTCCTTTTCGTTCTTCTGTCTAATTCTCTGAATTATACAAAATCTCGTGGGCTGCACCTGAAGTGCTATGATTGGTGTTCTCCGTGTGCTTGCGGATTTATTCGTGACGTTAAGAAACGCCAACAAGCATTTCTGGCGCCATTGTCAGGGAACTGTTGTTGTATGATCTTCGAACCTAGGTTGTCCTCGTAATCTATCCTTTTATCTTTTCGTTCCTTCTTTTGTTTCTTTTCCAAAAATACCAAAAACATCTTCGATGGAGCCACAACCAACCTTTCAAAAATTGTCTGCTCTGAAGGGAGAGTTCTCTGAGTTACCACCTTCATCACAACCTATCCTTGCATCTAGCTATGAACTCCACCATGGCTTTATAGCCATGGTTTGGGAACAATCCTTCTCTGGCCTTGACCTGAAAATCCCTATCACCATCTACGAGAATTTGAGCTATTGTGTTCTTGCCTCTCGATTGGAGGGACGCAACAAGAAACTCTTAAGTGAAAATTGTTTCCTCTCTCTCTCTCTCTCTACAAGAGAGAGCGAAACAATGGTACACCCATACCGTCGAGAGCGTGAACGGTGAATGGGGAGAACTTCGAGACAGATTTTGTCTCGCATTTTTTCCTCTATCCCGCGTCGCCGCTCTTTGACGGAAATTCTCGATTTCTCACAAAATGAGAAGGAATCTATAGGTGCAGCTTGGGCTATATTTTCCTTGCTATCCCAATCAGGCCCAAACTTGTCTATCCCCGACCATGTGTTGTTACAACACTTTTGTTTGGGTTTAAACAAGGAGTCTGCTCTATATCTCGACATGTCCGCTGGAGGGTCTTTACGCATAAAACTCCAATGGAAGGAAGAACACTGGTAGATCTTATCCTGGAAAACACTTCCTACACTATCGAGACCAATGAACCCCTCCATGACGAACCCATGTCAAATCTTGAGGAACCCTCAACATCCGAATCCAATCCTTCACCTCCCACATCACATGATTCGTCTATTGAACCCTCTCCTGAACCAAGAACAATGACAGAGGAAGAAGAAATTGAACCTCTTGAGTTCCCTTTGACTTCGAGGAAGATCTCTTTGAAGATTATGGAGACAACCTCGAATTATCTTGTCAAAGGAAACCACCGGCTCCTAGGTCTCCTTCCGATCCGCTTGAAAGTGAATTCCTTAGAGAAACCGTTCGGGAGTTGACCACCCTCATGAGCGATGAATGGTTGAGAGAGGTTGAGCTTTCTCCTGAAGTAATTCGGATTATCTTACCTTCTTCAACTATTCAATGCAACATAAGAGGAGTTATGGTCAATGTTCTCTATAACCGCACTGTTGGTGCAAATATAATGGCTGATTCCTTTGCGTTTGCCATTCTTCGCAACGAACCTTTGATGCCAGCAACCAATCCTTCAAGAGATCATCCGGATGTCTTCTAGAAGGATATGGAGTTTTGCAAAAATGTGGCCATTAGGCACAATAATATCGAGGCCATCCTAGATTTCCATGTCTTCAAAATCAATGACTTTGATATTTGATCGGGCATCCCATAGAGATGTTACTTGTAGATGCCCCGACACTAGGAAACCTCGATATCAAGCTTGGGAATCCCGATCTCTCGATCGAGAAATGTCGTATGTGATAGTCTCCCTGAGGATGAGCCAATTGAGGAAGTGATGGCTATCTATCCTCTTGAATCTCCTGAATTGCTCCTAGATGAATACGCTCATGATTTTATCCAAGAGGAGGCGGATTTAGAAGAACCATTCGAACTTCCTGAATTCGAAACACCATCACAACCTCCACTTGAGCTCAAGCCTTACCTTCAGGCCTACGCTATGCTTTCCTTCATGGCGATATAGAAGCCCCTGTCATCATGACAAGCTCTTTGAAGATGAAACCACTAGACTCATTGCCGTTCTAGAAAAGCATAGATCTGTCCTGGGCTATTCTCTTCAAGATCTCAAAGCGATTACTCGCCCTCTGCACCCATCGCATCCCTATCAATCTTGATAGCACACCTTCTAGGGAGCCTCAAAGGAGACTAAACAATACGATGAAAGAGGTCGTCAAGAAAGAGGTCTTGAAACTCCTTCATGCAGGAATAATTTATCTTATTCCGCGTAGCGAGTGGGTTAGCCTCGTCCAGATAGTGCCTAAGAAGGGAGGAATGACGGTCGTTAAAATGATAAAAATGAGTTGAACCCACAACGAACCGTCACGGGATGGAGAATGTGCATTGATTACAGAAAACTTAACAAGGCAACAAGGAAAGATCATTTCCACTGCCCTTCATTGATGAAATGTTTGAGGGGTTGGCAAATCATTCTTTCTTTTATTTTCTTGGGGGGTATTCTGGTTATCATCGAATCCCCATCCATCCCGATGATCAAAGCAAGACCACCTTCACATGCCCTAATGGAACCTACACCTATCGTAGAATGTGTTTTGGGTTATGCAATGCACCCATCTCTTTCCAAATGTGCATGATGTCTTGTGGGATGAGCTCGTTTCTATCGTTCTTAACGGCCATCATTCCACCCTTCTTTGGCACTACCTGTACCGAACTAACCCACTTGCTATGAGGTACGGGATAGATAATCTTGGCGTGTAAAAGCTTTAAGACCTCTTTCCTTACAACTTCCTCATTGCATTGTTCAACCTTCGTTGGGGTTCCCTAGAAGGTGTGATCTCGGGTTCGGTAGACATACGATGGGTGCAAAGAGCAGGATTGATGCCTTTAAGATCATCTAGCGAGTAGCCTAGAACGGAGCGATGCTTTTCTAGAACAGCGATAAGTTTGGCAGTTTTGTCTCCCGAAAGCTTATCACTAATGATAACAGGGGCTTCGGGATCATCGTGTAGGAAAGCATAGCGTAGGCCAGGTGGTAGTGTTTTGAGCTCAATGGGTGGTCGTGGCGGTGGCTTGGTTTTGGGTAGCTCAAAAATCTCTCCTAGTTCATCCTCTTCTAAGATAAAATCCTTTGCATCGTTTTCTAGGATGGACTCGGGAGATTCAAAGGGAAAGATAGCCATTACCTCCTCCATGGCTCATCCTTGGGAGATTCTTCATACAAGGAGTTTCGCAATCGAACGATCGAGATAGCATAAGTTTCCTTCCCGAGGGTGACATCGAGGCTGCCCGTTGTAGGCACATCCATGAGAAGCTTCTCAACAGGGTGCCCAATCAGCACATCGAACTCGTCGATGTCGAAGACGTGAAAGTCCAATTCAGCCTCGATGTCATTATGTCTTATAGACACAGCATTTACAATCCCCGTTCCTTCAGTGATGGGTCCAGAAGGACTCTTGAAGCGTAAAACATTTTGCCGAAAGCAGCACGTGCTGTAACGTCCCAGGCCGAAAATACGGCTCCAGACCAGCTCGCACGTCGAGCGGTCCCACCTTACAGAAATAACTCTTACGCTTTCGTACTCGCTTCGCGTAAAAGGATTAACCCGGTTATTTCTGTCATTTTCGACCGGGTATTTAAATTGGTCTTGCTCTAGCTAGATTAGCAGTACGGGACTATCTTTACGCTGCTACAGTAGCCCGTGAGCTACAGTACCTCGTGTACAGTACTCCGGCGCTACAGTATTCGCAATTCAGCCCAAACTGCTCCAGCCCATTGGGCTCTATTGGGCCGGGCTGTTACACGTGCAAAGACAAAGACATAATATTCGCACCAACCAAGGGGTTGTAAAGCGTATCCACTGCTGCCCCATGAATATAGCAATGAATGCTTAGGGAAGCAGAGTCGATCCGAAGTACTTCGGGGGACAACTCAACATCCCTTAGCCATTCGTCGCTCATAATAGCTGTCAACTCCTGAACCGCCTCTTTAAGAAAATGCTCTTCAAGAGGGTCGGAAGGCGAGGTGGCAATAGATGGTTCCCAAAATCTTCAAAAATATCTTCCTCGAACTCATATGGGAACTCAAGAGGTTGGAATTCATCTTCCTCTATCATTGTTAGTTCTTCCCATGAGTTTTCGCTAGTCAAATCTGATGAAGAACAAATTGAAACTCTAGATTTGACTACAGCAAATTCCTCATGCTTTGACATATTCTCGGCTGGAGGGGATGAAATTTCAATAAGAGGAGTGTTCTCAAAGATAGGATCTAAGAGCACCCTTCCTTCCGTTGGAGTTTTATGCACAAATGACCCTCCAGCGGAAATGTCAAGATATAGTGCAGATTCTTTGCTCAACCCTAAGCGAAAGTGTTGCAACAACACATGCTCGGGTAAAAACAAATCTGGGCCAGAGCGAATCAACAATGAATACCTGGCCCAGGCTGCACCTAAAGTTTCCTTCTCATTCTGTCGGAAGTTTAAAATGTCCACCCTTAAGGAAGCGATACGGGATAAGGGAAAGAATGCAAGATAGAATTTGTCTCGCAATTCTGACCAATCACCATTCACTTTCCTCGCGGTGTTAGTGTACCATTGCCTCGCCTTTCCATCAAGAGAAAAAGAAAACAATTTCCACTTTAAAGTTTCTTGTGTGATACCTTGGATCATGAGGCATGAACACAATTGCTCGAACTCCCGCAGATGATTGTATGGATTTTTGCCTGCAAAACCTGAGAAGGTTTGTTCCCGAACCATGGCTATGTAGCCGGGGCAGAGTTCATAGCCAGATGATAAAATCGGGTCCGATGATGATGGTGGCTCATAGAACTCGCCCTTCGGAGCAGATAGAGAATGGATGGTAGGTTGATGCTCCATAATATTTCTGGTATTTTAGAATAAGAACAATTGAGAAATAAATAACAGAAATGAAAGATACAATACGAGGATTAACTTAGATCAAAAGCAGAATTAGCAACCGTTCCCCGACAACGGCGCCAGAAATGCTTGTTGGTACTTCTAACGTCACGAATAAATCCGCAAGCGCACGGAATACCGCTGTAGCACTTCACCCGGGAGTATTCCAAGGTACCGTATTTGTTCTCCCAAAGGAACAGAGGTAATCTACTTCTTTACTAAATAAATCCAAGGACAACAAGAATAATGGGTAGAGGATAAACTAGGGTATGGTTTCCTAAGGATAGCACAGATCAGGTTGTACTTGCTTTCTGCGGGCGCCGGCTTAGCACCGAACCAATCTAAGTTCAGCACACTCCGGCCTACAGCTCTACGTCGTACCCGGACAATGAGGTCTACTGTGGACGAAACAGGCTGTCACCACCTGCCGCCGACCTCCCAGTTACTATGGGGCACGAGCCAAACAAAGGCAACCTCCAGCCTAGACACCACGTCTATGCCTTTGATCACTACCGCGATCCCGGCCTAAAACTATTAGAGAACCAAGGCACCCCTTGCAGGGCGATGAACCCGTAAGCAGGTAAAGCAAGATCTAGTAGCTATGAATGATATACAGCCAACCCAATAATATCACGAATGCTCACTTAAGTAATAGATCGGGTAATGAAGAATGACGAACGATGAACGAACGACGAACGAATGATGAACGAATGACGAACAAACGATGAACTATTAATAAGAAAGTATTCGCTAGAATACAAGGAAATACAAATGCTACAAGAGCAGCACTCTCCTCCCCTCCACTCTACTCTGTCCCTACTCTACAAGTATACAAGAGGCTCTAGGCCCTTGGGAGTGGAATGGCTCTTCTCTTCTTGTGTGCCTTGGAATGGAGGGGGTACCTCTTGCTTTATAGGCTTCTGAGGTCGGTTTTGGAGGCTATGCACTGCCTTAACATTAAGTGCTAATCATTTGTGACCTCTAGAAGGCGGTGGGGGCCAGGACTCCCCACTGACAGGTCGGTCGGCCGACCCCTGAGGGCCACTTCGTGGCTCCAGTCTTCTCCGGCATTTCCTCTGGAATATTCTCTTGATTTTTCTGTGATACCTCGGGGAATTTGGGCTGATTTGGAAGTGTTTATGGGGCCATCTTTAATTCCTTTTTTCGGAGGATTTCCAGGAAAGGCTTTTCTTCATGTTTTCGTATTGTTTTCCCTCATTTATGGGCTTAACGGACCTGCATGCATAAATTCACCACAACTAGTGAAAATGATTAGATACTGGGCCTATTTCTACTTGTGGTGGCCTCTTTTGGATTCTTTCATGCAGGTACTTGACGGCCAAAAGTGGTGCTTAAGGGCCGTCAACAGGAGCTTTTTACTAACAAATTCCACAAGTGTTGGTGAAATTATGCATGCAGGTGACTTAAGGCCTAAATAAGGTAGAATCACACTCCAAAGGAGGGTTTACACTTCACCGACAAATCATCGCTCCCCGCTATAGTTGGACATGGGATAATTGAGCCAAAACTCCAGAAAGTCTCATAACAAGTTGTGTGTCAACACTTGAAGTAGCAGAAGAAATAGAATAGCTCTCCACTCCATAGGCGGTAGTGCCTCTTGTATACATATGGAATAGGGTGAGAGGAAGAAAGAGTATAGGAGCTATACCTTAGTTGGTGTTCTTCTCTAGCTTGTACATTGGGGAATACTTCCTTTTAGAGTAAGTGTTCTTGATCTCTTATGTTAGTGACTTTCTAGTTCAAGTAAGTTCTTGTTCATAGTTGCTTACGGGATCATCGCTCTATCTTGTTAGAGTACCTTGCCTCTCGTTCAGCTATAGCCAGGTTAAGGTAGTAATCGATAGCTTAGACGTTGTGTCTAGGTTGTCGGTTACCTTTGTTTGCTGCGTGCTCTATGGTTTGTAAAGGTAGGCGGTAGGTGGTGACAGTCCTACCTGTCCTTTGTAATCCTCCAGGTTTGGGTACGTAGTAGAGCTGTAGGTCGGAGTCACCTGGCAGACCAGGTGTAAGCCGGTGCCCGAAGTAAGCAATTAGAGGTGGGACTTGTCTTTATCTAGGAATCTCACCCATAGGAATCCTCTCTACCCAAGCCTATCATACTTCTTGGTGTCCTTGGACAAGCTAGAATAGAAGAGAATTACGCACCGGTTTTTTAGAAAAATATAAATAACGTTACCCTTGAATACGTGAAGTGCTACAACGATATTCTCTATGCGCTTGCGCATTTATCTGTGACGTTAAGAAATACCAACAAGCATTTCTGGTGTCGTTGCCGGGGAACGGTTGTTGTATGATCTTCGAAGCTAGGTTGTCCATGTATTGTATCCTTTTACCTTTTCTTTTATTTCTTATCTTTTATCCATCATCAAACTTCCACCATCTATCCTTTTCATTGGTTTTCTTATCTCTACCACTTCACTTGAAAAACACCAAAAAGATACTTATCACCTATGGAGCCATGAGACCTCACTATCCAATCCTTCTCTGCTCCAAGGGAAGAGTTCATCGAGCCACCGTCATCTTCCAAACCCATTTCAACATCCGGCTACAAACTCCACCCTGGTTTTATAGCCATGGTTCGGGAACTACCCTTCTCTGGCCTAGACCACGAAAATCCATATCACCATTTGCGAGAGTTTGAGCAATTGTGTTCATGCCTCATGATCCAAGGCATGGCACAAGAAACTTTGAAATGAAAGTTGTTTCCTTTCTCCCTTCAAGAGAGGGCGAGACAATGGTATAATTTCATCGTCAAAAGTACGAATGGATTTTGGGAAGAACTCCGAGATAAATTCTGTCTTGCCTTCTTTCCTCCATCCCGTATCGTTGCTCTCCGTAGGGAAATTTTCAATTTCTCACAAAATGAGAAGGAGTCTATAGGTGCGGCATGGGCTCTGGTTCGCGGGATTCCGCCCCCCCCCCCCCCCCCCCCCGGGTGACCGATGCAAAACGCGAAGCTCGGCGTGAATTTCGTGGGCTCCTTGAGCTCGCGGTGAGGTGGGCTCAACACCAGCCATCACCCGTCTGCCGAGCGAGATGCGCAGGACGCTTCTGTGCACCAACCATCCCATGGCGGAGAGAGTCCAGGCCGACCCCCGATTCGCGAGCGCATCGGTCCCATCCGCGACGCCCGTGGGTTTTGGACAACCAGCCGCGGCTATCACCCTCGACGTGATGGTCGATACGACCCCAACGAGGACCGGAGCCCGAGTCCCCTACTTGTTGGCGATAAAATGTGTGTTTTACCACTCGCACACGTGGCCTGAGAGATTTGCTTCACTCTGTTCAGGACCAAACCTGGAACGCGGTGAATTCCGGAGCGTGCCAGTCGATTTTCCCTGCAAATCGACAAAGACAAGATACGTGTAAAATTCCTGGGCTATCGGCCCCAGACAGGCCGATGCGTAACCGCAGCCGATGTTAGTAAATAAAAAGATAATGAAATAAATACTCGGCTGTTGGCTAGAAACGAATCGACATGTCGCAATAGTAAATACTCGCGCGATAAATAAAGCAAAGACATGCATCAGAATCGGCAATCGGCAAAGCATGCAGCCGGCCAAATCTATCGCAAACATTGTAGTAAAGTGAATCGACATCGACAAAAGGGTTCAGACCTCTACTTGAACAGGAACCATAAGATATTTGAAGGCACACAAGCATAGATCTGAACGTGATAAACAATCGGCTAAACACCCCGAAAGAACGGTTAAACCAGTAGCCACTAATTATACCCATAATCTAACGATCGCTTCACCGAGGGCACGTCAACTAAGTGAAGTAAAACAGGACACGTCAAACTGTTCTACACGATCGACAGGTACGAGTATAATCGGCAAATACCAGTCCCAGGTACTCAGTAAATTAGATCTGACTCTTAGCAATTGTTTCGCCGAGGACATTCAACTAAACGAAGCAGACAGGACAAGTCAAACTGCCTAACCACCAAGAGCAGATCTAATCGACTAAGCACCTTAATCGTGACTCGAATAACTAGATCAAACAGGAAATCGACATCAGCAATCGGCAAACAAGGTCGCGGCTAGGACAAGTCAACTAACCGTAACAAAGAACTGGACTAGGTCTTAAACAATTCCATGTAGTCGATGCATAATGTAAACCCTAGATTGATCTAAATTACCGGATAACTAGCAGCCACATCAATCTTAATCATGGACAAGTCGACATAATAAAGATCGATGCGCTTATCTGACGAAATCCAAGTCGAAACCGGAGCCCCGATGGACGCCGATGTCGACGGAGATCTCGTCGAGAAATTGTGGCGATGCGCCGAAAGTTGGTTGTATTGATTGGTTGTTTTTGATTACAAGCACCTGGGTTTATATTTGTACACCCGAGGCAAGACTCCGACTCGACCACGATTAGGTCAACCTTTCTAAATCTAGGAAAAGAATTAAAAAAGGACACGCAATCCCACATGTGCGCGCGTCTTTGGGATTTCTTGGGCCTCATGATCTCCTGTGGGCCACCACTTTGCACACCATCCTTTTCCACCCGGCGCGTACTCTGTCATCCACTGACAATGGGCCCTGGGCCAAAATCTGGTGTCAACACATGCCCCCCCAAGCCGGGGTATGGAATCTCCATGCGCTGGATTGCTTCCTCATTTCTCACGCCTGCAAGCTTCTAGATGATGCTTCACATGAAAACTGTACATTTGACACAATGAACTGTACCTTTGTCTTCACATGGCGTGCACTTTCTCGACAGACAACCCGTACCAATCACTTTAATTTCAACAGGTCTTTTACTATTCCATGATCTTATCTCCTTCCACATCTTGGCCTATAAAAAGGACCAACTTCTTCCACCAGAATCATCAACACAATGGCCAGCAAGAAAAATCCCTTTCACAAAGCCTGAAGAATGCATCCCAATATGCAGATAGCAATCACAAACCTCCCTTGTCTCCCTGCATTTTTACTCTAGCCTTCTGTCCTCCCATCTCTCTTCCAATCTCTTCCAATCGACGCTATCCCTCTTGAGCTAAATCCCAAGAACGGCGGCTCCTCTTCAGACTACGAGGAAGAACTCATGTTCTTCGTCAGATAAGGTTCCTTCTCAGGGATAACATCTTCTTCGACATGATGGGGTCCATGAACTTGCTCCTCTCCTGATGCCGTGAGCATCGACCCATCCTTCCCTGCGCCAACACCCGGCGGATACTCCAACAATCAGCAAAGGGAGCCTATCCCTTACTGTAGTTGGTAGAAACCGTAGTGTGTATCTTCGGCGTAGAAATTTGTATTTCTGTCATACATGATGTAATAGCTTGTAAGCTTTGTTCTTTTGAACACTGCAATATATATTTGCTTCTATCTTCTTCTGTTCTTCCTTTATATATTTTTTCTAAGGGCGATACCAGTAGCAATCGGCCATCTTAAAGGCGACGCTCTTAACGTCGGCTCCGCTGGAAACTCAACCGAACACTTTAAGAATCCACCCAAATACTGGGGTAGGCTTCAGATACTTTCCATTAAGTGATCGGCCAAATTCTTCTCCATCCAGCTCCTTCAAAACATAAGCATTACCGGGCATGCATCGGCTAATTATATAAGGTCCTTCCCAATTAGGTGACCACTTGCCAAAACGATTATCTCGTACACCAATCGGCAATCTGACTTTCCAGACCAGATCTCCCTCATCGAACTATTTGGTTACCACCTTCTTATTATAATGCCGAGCCACCCGTGCTTTATTATCTTGGATTTTCTTCAACGCAACCAACCGCTGCTGATTGACATCTTCCAATTCATCCATCATGAGATCATGATACTGTTCTGCTGTCAATTGATTTTGCAAATCAACTCTTCTTGATCCTGCATTGACTTCCCATGGCAAAACAGCTTCATGCCCATAAACCAACTGATATGACGTCACTTGTACCGATCCATGACGAGACATTCGATATGCCCATAACGAATCAGCTAACGAAGTATGCCACCTCCTCGGCTGATCTTTAATCTTGCACTTAAACTTGATGAAGGACTTGTTTGAAGCTTCAGCTTGACCATTTGCTTGGGCATAATATGGCGATGAATTCAATAATTTAATACCCATGTCATCAGCAAAATCTCTAAATTCTTCAGAAATAAAGATAGAACCTTGATCTGTAGTGATAGTCTGAGGAATACCAAATCTGTAAATTAAGTGCTCTTTAACAAAAGCAATCACATCCCTCGAGGCTACACTTGCTTCAACCCACTTGGTGAAATAATCTGTAGCCGCCAATATATATTTATGCCCCTTACTAGATGAAGGATTAATCTCACCGATCATGTCGATTCCCCATCCTCTGAATGGCCACGGCTTGACAATAGGATTCATTGCCGATGCTGGAGCTCTTTGGATCGACCCAAACTTTTGACAATCTTGGCAGCCTTTATAATATTCAAAACAATCCTCGGGCATGGTAGGCCAGAAATATCCACCTCTCCTGATCAACCACTTCATCTTGAACGCCGATTGATGAGTCCCACAAATCCCATCGTGAACCTCTATCAGCATCTTCCTGGCTTCATCGGCATTCAAACACTTCAACAGAATCCCTTCCAGAGTCTTGTAATAAAGCTGATCATCAACTAATACATACTTTATTGCCTTGTACTGTAATTCTCTGGACGTCTTCTGGGTTGGATCCCTTAAATAATCCATGATCTCGATCCTCCAATCCTGCAAATCGACATCGGCTTCATTATCGACAGAACTTATAATAAGCCGATACCCAGATGCATGTTGAGCCAAGTCATTAGCTTCAGAATTCATTTGTCGAGGAACATGACTGAATGTGATATGCTTGAAGCTCTTCATTAAATCTTGACATCTCTGATAATAATCCCGAAGCACTTCATCTTTGCATTCATATTCACCATTCAATTGCCCCACAATCAGCAAAGAATCCCCAACAACTTCAACAAAATCGGCATTAGCTTCCTTCAACAGTTGCAGCCCTTTCAACACAGCTTCATATTCAACTTGATTATTAGTATGAGCTTCAACTGTGAATGAAAATCCAAACCTGGACCCTTTTGGGGTGACAATCACAATGCCGATACCACATCCATGTTTGCAAATCGATCCGTCAAACAGTGAGCGCCATGGAACTGGCTCCACCACAACTTCATCATGCCCCCCATGCTGAACTATCAAATCGGCAAATACCTGGGCCTTCACAGCTTTAGCAGACTCATATTTATGGTCAAACTCTGCAATTGCCAACATCCACTTCCCAAGCCTGCCTTTCAATACTGGAGCGGACAAGATGTATTTGACGACATCGGATCGACAAACAATAGTACACTCTTCGGATAATAGATAACGTCTCAATTTAGTGCAAGAGAAATAAAGGCATAAACATAACCTTTCAATTTCAGAATATCTGGTTTCTGCATCCACCAATCGTCGACTGAGATAAAAGATAATCCTCTCTTCGCCATCTTGTACTTGCGTCAATGCCGAACCAATACACTTGTCATCGGCAGATAAATATAACTTGAAAGGAGTACCTGGCTTAGGTGGCATTAATACAGGTGGCGAGACCAAATATTCCTTGATGTCATCAAGGGCCTTCTGGTGTTGGGCTTCCCATCGAAATTCCTGATCCACTTTTAACTTCAATAATGGGGTAAAAGCATTAATCTTCCCAGAAAGATTAGAAATAAACCTCCTCACAAAGTTAATTTTGCCGATAAGAGATTGCAACTCTTTCTTGCTGGTAGGAGGTTTAATCTTCTTGATTGACTCCATGCTCTTGGGACTAATTTCAATTCCTCTTTCATGAACAATAAAACCCAGAAATTGACCTGCCGATACACCAAAGGCACATTTGAGTGGATTCATCTTCAAGCCATACTTTCTGGTCCTTTCCAGCACTTCCCGCAAACCAGCAATATGATCTTCGATTGATTTAGATTTCACCATCACATCATCAATATAAATTTCCACCAATCAACCGATCAAATCATGATAGATGAAATTCATTGCCCTTTGATACGTAGCACCAGCATTCTTGAGCCCAAAAGTCATAACAACCCACTCAAACAATCCCAGAGCTCCTGGACACCTGAAAGCAGTCTTCATAATATCTTCTTCAGCCATGAAAATCTGATTATATCCTGCATTTCCATCCATGAAACTCAAAATCTTGTGTCTAGCAGCAGCATCGATCAGTACATCTGCCATCGGCATTGGGTACTCTTCCTTGGGTGTGGCCTTATTCAAATCTCTGAAATCATGCAAACCCGCATCTTTCCATTTTTCTTGATTACCGGGACAATGCTGGATACCCACTCTGCATATCGGCATGGTCGGATAAACTTGGCATCATACAACTTTGTAATTTCTTCCTTGACAGCATCATAAATCTTCGGATCAATTCTCCGATTATGTTGTTTAAACAGCCGATACCCAGGTTTAATAGGCAATCGGTGTTCAACAATATCTCGACTCAGGCCAGGCATCTCGGAATAATCCCAAGCGAAACAATCTTTATATTCATTCAATAATGCTATCAACTTATCTCCAAACTCTTTACAAATCTTCTTGTTGATAAACGTCGGCCGAGGCTTGTCACCATCTCCAATGTCGACTTCTTCCAACTCATCGGCTGATACAAAACCATGACCAAGTTTTCCTTCCTCTCTTTCATCGATCAGCTGATTGTCGATTGCTTCTTCTTTCTCAGCTTCCATCGGCCGATCAACGTCTGGATCCAGTAATTGCTACAACAACCGCGGGGTTGCCGATCCCTCTGTGATGCAGACACCTTCATCGGTAACATCCAATGCTTCACCTTCCCAGTAAGTCCCTGATATGCACGGCAAGCTTTCTACCATGGTCGGCAAAAAATCTGCAGTTGCCACACTCACCGATCTATCAGCTTGAATAGTCTCCACTTTGTCGCCGACCCACTGGATAAGGAGCTGATGCATTGTGGAAGGGATATAGCAATTAGCATGAATCCAATCCCTACCCAGCAGTACGGCGTACGATCCTTTGCCTTCAATTACGAAAAAATCCTAATGCAATTCTAGGGTTTCACAACAACTCCTAATAGACCTAATGCACAATCAAAAACTAGCCCAATCAAGCGAGAAACGAAAATCCTAAATAGGAAGGCATGCACCGGGGCTTGCCTTGCTCGGGAACGGCACTAGCAAGGTCAGTGGTGTCAGTCTGCTGCTCCTCCTGCGCCTGCTCCGGTAGCTGGAAGTCCAGGGGCTCCAGAGTCTCCTCGGTCACTATATGCCATGACAAGGAAATAATGCATGTTAGATGTGATGATATGATGCAATATGATTTAATTATTTCGGACAGTCATTTACACTGTAAGTGCAAAACTTAATTAATTATTTCGTCTGAAGTATTTCCTTCATTGAATCTTGTTTAAGTTAATTACTTAAATTAACTTGAGTGGGTTGATTAAATTAAATAAATTTTTGAAATTAAATTGTGTCCAGTGGCATTTTTCTGGTGAAGTGTACCACTGAAAGTGAATTACTGTGAAATTTGGTGATTTATTATAATACAGATTGCTTATAATAATTTAAACAAGACAGCGGATTAAATAAATCATAAGAAAATAAATAAGCATTAACTGACAGTGGAAAAATGTTCTGTAGGTGTGTTATCAGATGATTTACAGCCCTGCAAGAGTTGGTGATTTATTGATTTAGAGATAATTTATTATGATTTAAATAAGATTCATCACTTATGCAATTTTCCAAACAACAGATAAATGATTTTTTCAGTTTGACAATTTTTTTGGGTAGATATGAGCACAAGGAACCCAACAAAATTGGTTTTGTATTTTTCTGATTTATTTTTGATTTATTATGAATTTTTGAAGCTTTTCTGGAATTTCTGGGATTTAAAACAAAACCGAGAAGTTCCTGGAAAAAGGGAATGGGCCCGGTAGGGTTTGGATCTGGGCCGCGCGCGGGTACCGGACTGGGCTGGGCTGAGTCCGACCCAGTTCCGCGGCGCTCGCGCACGCTGCGCGTGGCGCGACGGCGGCGGTGGCGCGGCCGTTCCGGCGAGCTGAGAGGGAGGGGTGAGGAAGGGTGAGGGGCACGCGGCTCACCGTGATGGCGCGGGTCGCGGCGGGAAACAAGACGTCGAACGGCGAGGTCCCGGGGTGGTTCGGCGGCGAGGAGGCGGGCGGCGACGAGGGAACGACGGCGTTCCGGCGAACTGGAGAGGCGCGGGGGCGAACTTGCGCGCGCGCGAGCTTCAGCAGCTCCTCGTGGATCTCGAGGACTAGCAGGTTGATGACGAGGAGCTACGGACGGTGGCGTTCACCGGAGATGCTGACGACGGCGAGGTCCGGTGAAGGGGAAAAACGGCGCGGGGCCTCGACAAGCTGTGGAAACAAGGCAGCGACATATGAGGGGGTCGCGCGAGCTTGAAGTGCACCTCGTGGCGCGGTGAATCGACGAGAGGCGTACCAACGGGGGCGGAATCGTCGCGCGAACGGAGCTCGGTCACCCAGCTGCCATGGCGACAAGGTCAGCCGATTCGCGGGCCTCGCGCAGAAGTGAGGAGCGGGGGCGGCAAGGGAGGCTGGAGAGCTTCCTCGCGCAGCTCCGGTAGCGGGGACCCGCGGCGCAGCGGCTTGACAGCTACGAACAGTGAGGTGGGGCTCGGGCTCGGCAATGGTGGCGGTGGCGGCGGCTAGGGTTTGGGGAGAAGGGAGCAGCGGCGAGTGGGTGCGGTTGGGAGAGGGAGCGGCGACCGATTTAGACACCGCGGTGCGTCAAGAAGCGGGACCGGGCGGCTCGACGTCGCCGTACGCCGGCAGACACGCGGTGGAAAAGCTCCGCGATGCTCAGCGAGAGAAGAGAGAGTGACAGGTGGGTCCGGCGGCATCTTCTGATTTTTCCGAATTATTCAAAATCCGAATTTTTTCCAAACTTTGGCACATCAAATGAACTAGCAAATGACCTCCAAAAATAGCAAACTTGGTACCATTGGAAAGGTCTTGAAAAGGTCTATCAACTGGCAAACATGCACATCTGGAATCCAAAAGAATTTCAACTGGCAGCTGGTCAAAGTTGGGTATTGTTTCAACTTTGGTGATTTATTGGAGCATCCAAAATAATTTCTAAAATCACCAAAAATTCTCCAAAATTCTCTTTTGCGATGAGCTATCCAGAGGTATTTTTGGTTGGGGTAGGTTGTTATTGAAAACTGGGAGTTCCTTCACAAGGATCAAATTTGAATAAACTTGAATTTCATGCTGTCAGATTTATCGAATTAAAAGGAAACCTTACAGACATCCAAAAATTATGAGAAATTCTGAGAACATAGGGTAATTATCCAGATCCAACTTCTCTTTTGGGTCCAGGTAGGTTTGAGCAACAGAATTTGAATTAAAATTCGAGGAACAGCAGAATTTGTATGAGCTTCTCTGAATTTTTAGAGACACTTCCAGAATTTGAAAAATCATGGAAAAATCTCCCAAAATTCGCAATTCAGATGCTCTTGCTGCAAAAATTATTAGTTGGGCAAGTTGTCATTGAAGTTTTTGACTTGCTTAACAAGCATGGTTTTGACAATTGCTTGAATTAAAATTTCGAATTTTTGAAATTGGTTTACTTTAGGTTTCTGTTTAGTTGGAGATGCTTGCAGAGGACGACACAGTGACACGGGGTGTCACAGGAAGATTCATTGAGACAATTGTCGCAGATTTGGAGCTCTCAGCCTGATGCGAATGGTGGTATAGGCATGGAACCAATCGGACATTATGTTGACTACTAAATCAATTGGCATAAGTAGTCTTGAATGAATTAGTTTATGCTGGATAAATAATTTTCCTATTTCCTCTATTTCTGTTCAGGTACAGTTTCACCAGAGAAATTGTGGAAACATCTCTCTAAACATCTCTCCAATGCTGATGTAAGTGTTTCTCTGATATGATTTTTGTTTTCCTTCCATCATATGCCTATTATTAGATGTATGATGTACCCGTGCGCTTTGTTCCATATGGATGAAGGTATTAACTCAATCATTGTTGTAGACAGTTAATATAACTCACATTATGCCATGTGTGCTCTGGTAAAAAAAAACTGTGTTGGAAACTTAAAAGCCTTTTTTTGTGCTAGCTGTACAAGTCAATGTTTCAGCATTCTTGCATCCATAGGCGGATCTACCAATAGGGCATGGTAGGGCAGCCGCCCTACCTAAACTCCCGGCCAAACCACCACTTCATGCTCCTCCTCCGGAGCTACGGAAACAAGGGTGCTGCTATCCACCATGGCCCTATGCAGCTGGGTTGTCGGCACCTATTTTCAAGGAAGAAGACGGCCAGCTAACGAACAATTCGCCCATCGGCCTGCAATGTCAGAACAGCCCAGTCCTTACTCTGATCACCTCCCAAATCCCAAATTCAACATTGTAGCAATACAGCGACACATGTTTGAGTAAGTTCTTCCATGGGAGTAATTAAGTATTGTTCGAAGAGTAAATGTCCAGGGTTAGAGAAGTAGAGGATGCAGAGAAGAATATTATCGTGTACTCTTTGAACATGTCACAAGCTAATTATCTTGTAAATTGACATTTTATTATTATCATTCACCCTAGGAACAATAGGTACTATCTCGATTCTTGCACTTTTTGTTCATAAATATGTGCATGTGTGGTTCGGTTTTGTTGTTCGTTCAAATTTATGATGCGGTTTCGCCCTATCTAAATTTTTTTGCTGGATCCGCCACTGCTTGCATCTGAATCTGTTGGGAAGGTTTGAGAAAAGTTCAGGTTCAAGGTAGTGTCTGGGCTCAAGGTGGAGAAGTTGATCGTCTTCTACAGTTCTACTACATGATGCCCAAGGGCAATGTTTCAGCATTCTTGGACAGTCAAATTTATTCTTGCTATTTGTTCTTTTCAGCTTTTCAAGAATTGATATCATAATCCATGGATTAGCTTATTCTTGCAGCTACTATTTAGCAATAAGTTTGGAATGTTTTAATCAAGCACTAAACTTTTATTGATGGTGATTGTCTGTCTTCAAAGAAGGGTTTCTTGCTGCTACTAGCCTGCAACATCCATTTTCTTGCTACTTTAAGGGCAATGAGAAGCTGCAGAATCTGATGCAGACCTGAAGAATGCAAGGCACTTTGCATGTTGATGCAAGCTGCAGCCAGGGAGCTAGCTAGGCGGCATGTTTCCTTTCATGAATCGCACTCCTGCATTGTTTGCAGTGTTGTCACCTCGTATATCCCTTGAATTTGATTGCTTCACTTAAAATGTAGAAGTGCTTTCGACCGCATTCTCTTTTCTAAAGGACACGAACAATGCTACATTGTAGTTGTACTTGTTTGTAGATAATAATTATGTGATGAATATGCAATTGAGGATGAATTCTGTTGTGCCTTGAATCGACACTTATCCATGTTTGAGGAGTATGCACTTGAGATGAATTCTTTGTTTTTACTAAGAATACATATGCTGACTTTTTGACTGTACAATATTATTATAGGATGGAAACATCATGTTTTGGTGACGAAAGGGGACATTATTGGTGACTATATTGTATTAATGTGGGAACTACTGTGTCATTGTGCATTGTGGTCGTTGTCCTATGGAGCCACTGTATGCCTTGTGATCAGTATTGAACGGTTGGCACATGAAACCACTGAATACTGTGTTAGTCAGCGTTGGCATCTGCGATACCTATAGCAGTCAAAACTGAACTGTTGTAACGTTGTGGGAAGAACATCTTTTATTGTGATAAATGTTGACATCTTGAAACATCATTGAGCTCTCCGTCGCACATGCGACTTTTGATGTACCAAACTAATTATGGTCTTGTCTGGCAATTTAGCATCGCATAGCATATCCCTATAAAATTAATAAATTTTGGTAATTAAATTTCATACTATCATTATATGGTACGTCAAAATTTTCTATAATAACTTCTCACACTTGTTCTGTAGGGCCAGGTTTTTATGTATAGATGCTTTTCCTCCTGCGTACAACAATAGTAGTTTTGTATAGTAGTTTGGTACGAAATAGCTATTATAGAAAGATAATCTGGACGTGGTCCATAATAACTTCAGGTAAACTGAGTTAGTTTCAACAAATGATATAGCTTGTTCCACACATGTAGATTGTCAGTAACTAAGCTCATGTAGGAGATACTAAAACCTAGTGCACAAATTCAGGTACAATAGTGCCAATCTCAAAAATCACAACATGTTATCACCCTAGTAGGAGCAACATGATACTTTCTTGGAAACAAATTTAGATAAACAAAAACAAGGTATCAAATATAGTGGAATGATGTCATCAACAGACATTTCATCCTGCCGGTTCCTCACTACACTTACACCATCTCTGAGTCATATGCTCCAAAAAGAGGCGAGATATCTAAAGACATTACTATAAATGTAAAGAAAACCTCATATGCTCATGCCTTGGTGGTGTTTGCCACATGTACAACATTGGTATCCGAAGGACATTACACTAAACGTATAGTACTTCACATATTATAAAGATATTCAGTAATGTGTCCAGATCTATATGTAATTAAAAAAAAATCATATAACAAATCCACACAGCCATTTGCCACTATCTAAACCATGTTTGGGCAAATTATTCTACAGGACGCCATCCTCAATTCCCGCTAGTTCTCATCCTGCTTTGAAAATTAGAAATGGAAAGATAAGTACATAGAAAATTTATTGCTCATGTGATTTAACCCCCAGAAAAGTAGCCAGACAATTTATGGTGAAGTGACCTAGACTGCATATTCTTAAAACATCAGGAGAGAGCAACGTTTTTTGGACAACTAAATAACTACAAGATGAAGCTGGTAAAAAACAGATGAAGGTGCTATATATTGAAGCAACATGAGTGCACATGGTGATTAGTAGTGGCGGTCCAACTCTTCTAAATGCTTATGCAGCAACATGAGTGCACATGGTGAATAGTAGCTAGGTCATACTCTTTTAAATGCTTATGCAGCAACACGAGTGCACATGGTGATGATTCAATTGCTGAGCCTCAAACAGCTCCTGTCTTCACCACCGACAAAGATCCAATATATATCTATCACTAGCATCCAAGGAATTAGAGAAGCCAATGGCAGCAGCATTTCAGCTTCTTCCCTGCTTTCACGTAACGCAGCATGCTATATATGCAAAAAAAAATTAAACAGCTATAGAGAGAGGGAGAAAATGTAAATCAGCAACTCATATAGAAAAAGCATTGAAAAGTAGACCGTTGACTTTGCCAGAAATGGTGTTTGGCTAAAAGCGCAACATTAATTTTTCACACACTCCCTCATCTGGTGACCATAGAACCAAATGTGGAAAGAGAGAAGAGTGCATTGTAAATATTATGAGGAAATGTTGTTTGCCAGAAATGGTGTCATTGGTCACAGAAATAATGTTTGCCAGAAATGAAATGTGGATTAACATTATGATGTCAAACTAATCTTATGTCATTTTAATCCTACAATACCGAACTAAAGGTTGGGTAAACATACAACTTATTAGCAGTGGACTATGAGTCTTAAAATGTTTGGGTTTTTACGTACAATCAATAAAATGAAGGTAATGAATATATAGTCAAGAAAGCCTTGTCTGAATTTTAAATAAGTGGAGTTTGAGCATAAGACCATGAACTATCAAGTAATCCTGAAGATGCTGATCATAGAAGATGCATATCCGGAAAACTTAGGGCACAAGTAATCCTGAAAATGTTGATCGTAGAAGTTCTTGGAAAGAGCACATGTTTCCTGTACAATCAAGTAAAATATGTTCAGATGTAAATAACAAGGTTTGGGTAGCTAAAAAGTGAATGCTATATCGAAATTTTTTAGCAGTCGCCCATTAAGTTGACTTCAGTAGGAAAATAAGATAGAAGTGTACAGGATCCACAAAAAAGGAGTTTCTTGGACAGCTAAAAAGGAGTTTCGTGGACAGCCAAAAAAAAAGTATTTATCAGCAAAATAAGATATAAGTTCAAAACAGCCAATGATAACTTGGTGTATGAGTTGGCTGTTCTAAAATTATGCACTTGTACTAATAGAACAGAGTATGCTTGGACACAAGGTGCACACAAGGTGCTTCATGAAATTTGCCTAACAGACTTTGTCTAGCAAGGAACACGTACATGCAGGTGGATGAAAAAAGTAGATAGCTGTTTAGGACAAGCAGTACATGAAGTCAGATGCCAATAAAATGACTTGGTAAGTGATATGAGAAAAAAAATGATAAGTGTGCTAAATGCAAACTAAGATAAGTATGTGTAATGAGGATGACAACTGACAAGATATGCTAATTAACAGACATTGCTTCAGCAATTTGGTAAATAATGAGACTTTTAAGCATGCTTGCAACAACATCGTTGATTGGACGTTTCAGGATGAATGCAGTTTATTAAATAACGACAATAAAAATCATCCAGGCAATACAAACATTAACATGTTGGTATAGCGAAACAATAGCATTTCTAAGAGACCTGAATCTTCATGTAGTCAGGGCAGACTTTGTGAAGCCAACTTGTACTATTTGCTGTATTAATAGAGTGGCAAAGAAGGAGAAGAAAATAAACCTATTGCTGGTGTGTTGCAAGAACTGATGACGTACCAATACCAAAGTGAGGAAATGGTGATTCGCGACCATAAATGTAAGGCTACTGAAGCATTAGAAATGTTACTACGAAATTTGAATGCAACAGAAAAGTGATTACTTGTTTTAGCGTTGAAGCATAAGCCAGAATCAGATGCATCAGTAGTTAAATTGTTCTGAGTCATATCCGGAAAAACTTGGGGCGTAAGTAATCCTGTAGATGCTAGTCGTAGAAGATCATGGAAAGAGCACATGTTTCCTGTACAATCAAGAAAATATCTGCGCATTTAAATACCAATTCGTCTGGGTAGCTAAAATGTGAATACTTTATGATTAATTTTGATTAGGTTTGAAAATACGGAAAATGGTTTTAGCAGCGGAAAAATTAGCCAAGTGCATTGTGGGAAAAGGAGTATCATTGGCAGACATAAAAGGTGCTTAGCAGAGAAATAAGATGTCTTTGGAAACAGCAAATGATAAATTGATGTTTGAGTTGGGTGTTCTAAAATTATGCATTTACGCTGATAGAACAGAGTATGATTGGACACAAGGTGCACACTTGGAATCTGATTGCATGACTTACCCTTTTTAGCTAAAATCCTTCTATTGGTTTCACTGATGGATAAGGATGCTGAACGGAGAAGATCTTTGAAAGAGCACATGTTTGCTGTACAAACAAGTTAATATGTTAAATAAAAAGCTTATTGGATGGCAACTTGTTACTATCTGTGAAGCCAACTTGTATGGCTTATTGGATGGCAACGTGTTAAATAAACAGACTTTGTGAAGCCAACTTGTACTATGTGTGTAAAACTATGTTAATAGAATCACAAGGCAGGAGAAGAAAATGAACATGTCGTAGAGTGTGTTGCTAAATAAACCGGTCTCTTATTGCCCATTAAGATTGATTTGGTTGGAAATAAGAAAAAGGGTGTTTAGCAGCAAAAAAAAGGAGCTTATCGGATTGTGGAAAAAGGAGTATTTCATTGGCAGACAAAAAAGGTGATTAGTAGCAAAATAAGGTATGACTCGGAAACAGAGAATGATAAATCGGTGTTTGAGTTGGGTGTTCTAAAATTATGCATCCACACTAATAGAACAGAGTATGCTTGGACACAAGGTGCACACAAAGAATGATTTATATGAACACTAATGGATGTATAGTAGCAGGGTGCTTCATGAAATTCGTCTAACAGACTTTTTATATCAAGACATGCTTATCATGCAGGTGGATGAAAATTCATTTGGATCAAATAAGTAGATTGCATGGCCTTATGTGCATCACGTACATGAAGTCAGGTGATAAAATTACTTTGGAAATGATATGGGAGAAAAATGCAAATTGTGCTGAATGCCAACTAAGAAAAGGATGTGTAATGAGGATGGGAGCTGACAAGATATGCTAATTAAAATAATGGCCTCAGCAATATGGTAAATAATGATAGGTTTAATCATGTATGAAACAACATCGTTGATTGGTTGTAAGTTGATTGGCCTCAGCAATATCCAAGATTTTCATTAGTATGTTCAGCGTTGAACCACACGCCAGATTCAGATGCACCGGTAGGTGGGTTCTAAACATTATCTGGACAAGCTTGGGGCATCAGTAATCCTGAAGATGCTGGTCGTAGATCTTGGAAAGAGCACATATTCCCTGTGCAACAAAGAAAAAACTGATAAGTGAAAATGACCAAGAAAATGATAAGTGGCATGGTATTCATATATTGAACACATGAAAGAAATTTGTTTGACTACAATTGGAACATCTGGAGACAATTCATTAATGGGGGTGCAACGCAAATGACAACGGAGAAATGATATTGATATAAAGTAGGAAATTTGCTGAAGCAAGTTTACAAGTATCAACTGTAAACTGAGTAATACAGCACATTTTGTTGTATGTACTCGGTTGGCATGGTCTCAGCAATATGTAAACAATGTAAGGTTTGAGCACATATTACAGAAAATCTCTTGATTGGACGTTTAACTAGAAGGAAGTTACTTAAATAATAAGCCAGTATCTCAACTAGAGGCCGCATTACAAAACTGAGTAGGATTGGTCAAACCTAGATTCACATTGTTTATGGTGGACCTAGATACAGTATAAGTCATATAGCAGCTATTATATGAGCTAAATATTTTATTTTGAAACAAGTTGTCAGCGGGATATGCATATTTGTCAAAAGTAATTAGGTGAGAAAAGCATGTCGACGGAGGATAAAAAGTGACAAGGTATACCATTTAAAACACACGATCAAATAAATTGACTGCATGGGTAGTAACATGTGGATGCAATTCATGAAGGGGGGGTGCAGATAATGGTAACCATGGGGAAATGATATTGATAAAAAATGGAAATTGTGCTGAATGACATACCAACGAAAGGATGTGTAGTTATAGCAAAACATGACAAGGTATGCTAACCAAAATACCTTGGCCTCAGCAATATGGTAGCAAAAGTTAGGTTTAAGCATGTATGTAACAAAATCTTTTGATTGGCCATTCAGCTATGATGGAAGTTCCTCAATAAATAAGACAGTATATCAACTAGAGTTTGTAATACAAAACAGTATAGGAGGCTGTCAACAGGTCCAATCAACGATGATGACAATAATCAAACATGAGTAGGTTGGTATAGCAAAGTATTAGCATCGATGATTATAAGACCATGGAAATTATGTAGTTAGGGAACACTAGGTGTACCCAATTATTAGTATTCAGAATGGAAAAACCTAGTTAATAAATGTGAATGAAGGAGACGAATTTGGATCTGTTACAGGGGTTGGTGAAAGAACTGTCGATGTTGCCATACCAAAATGATTAAATGGGGACAAGGGAACACCAGGAAAAGTAGCAGTGCCAAGTGGATTTGGGAGCCCGAAGTTGCAGAATCCATGGAACGCCGGCGGTACTCCTGGTTTGAACCCGAAGAGGTCAGATGTACAGCAGATGCATCACGTAGATTAATTTATAGGATGAAATTAAGCGAAAATCCGATACAATCGTAAAAAGCCTGAGATGATTTGCGTCAATTGAAAGCTTGATAAATCCATGGTATAGCTCGGCAGCGCAGCAGAGGAACTAACCTACAGTCGCCGGCGGCGACGACAGCAGTGGATCTTCGACATGAGCGGTGTTGACGGGAACTTGCAACGATTGGAAGGAGTGGTGCGCCGCCGACGCGACCCGAGGAAGAGGAGGAGGGGAAAGTGTAGGAGGGAGACGAAACCCTAGCTTTTCGAAAAGAAGACGAAAGAAAGAAAGAAAGAGAAATAAGACTGTGGAACGAAGTACTGATGAAAGCCGAGGAAGATGCCTGGTTGGTGCCTCACTATCGATATTTTGCCTAAATCGTCGGGCAGAGCGGTGGCACGCGGGAGGAAAGAATCAACGGTGAGATGCAAGTGGACGGTGTAGATATGGCCCGCTCAGTAGCCAGATGCGAGAAAACTGCATTGGTCCTGTAGTTTATTTTCCTCCCCTGCCGTAGGGTCAAGCACGCTGCTCAATCGAGCTACTCCCATGGTCCAGCCTAGCAACGTCCCAATCGAAGTCCTTTGGCAACCATCCAATCTCTAACGATAGCCCAATCAAGTTCTTGTGACCACAATCCAGCTTGGGTCCTACAAAATCGATTCTGATTTGTGCTTCGTGGAGCTGTGATTCGAAGTTGATGCTTCAGACGGAGAAGAGACCTAGGAGAGCTGGACAAATCAACCCTACTCCGGGCCTCTTTGCATTTTCTCCGAAGCCAAAACGGTTCTCAAAACCAGTATGGAGCAGTGGTGAACAGTTTTCCATAGTTTCGGGATCTAAATGTGTGGTATGAAGCATTGGTAAACCGCTACTGCATTTCACTCTCCGCCGTTTCCTGCGGCTGCTGTGCTCTAAATTCTCTTTTGTTATTCAAGTTGCCTTGTTACTTGCTCATCCGTCCCTTTCTCATCTTGTGCTCGGTAGTGAACCTATTACATTTTACATTTTGCTGACAGATTTCGTTTATCCTTCTGTTCTCTCACGACATATATACTTATATAAGCCACATTGATGTAAACACGATGCGAGATGATGATGTACACCATCCTAAATGCTCAATTTCATTTTCAGAAAAGGAAAAAAAAAAGCCTTTTTCCCCAACTCATTTTTTCCTAAATGTTTCCACACACGACTCATCTGTTCCATTTCAAAACAAAAAGTTTGATGTCAACGGAATTCTTCATTTGTACAATCTAGGAACTCTTTTACAGTGAAGCTTAGGAAATATTGCTCATTTCTTGTGTAGAGATGTAGAATTTATTTCCTCATCCCTTTTATATGTGGCCAGAACTGTTGGAGCCTCCCGTGCTCTATCGACCTCGCAATCCGAACTTTACAACACCTCACGTTCATCAGCGGCTGAGACACACAAGTCGCTATTTGTTGCAGCTCCAACTCTGAAATTTCACGTGAATTCATCGTCTCCTATCCTCTCATCTCCTTTGCCTGCCAATGCCACAACATTCATTCCAGCAGCTAGCTTCAGGGCAACAATGGCGGAGAACGGCGTGAAGCAGCTTCTGTTGCACGATGGGAACCCTGCCGCAGTCCGGGAAAAGAAGCCATCGCCCGGAACGGCGAGAAGGTTCCGGCGATGTCGGTCCGCACTATCAACCGACACCGCGCGAGAGGCTCCTGCTACACGGAGCCGAAACCTTGAACCGAAGGGAGGGAGTGCTGCGCCGCCATTGGTGTCTCCCAAAGAGCTTCTCACGGGCGAGCGCCCGAGTTTCGGTCTCGTCGGCGTTCTCCTGGTCGCCTACCTCATCGCCGGGACCACGGCGTTCTACCTCGCCATGGACCACATGTCCGGCGACCGTACCAGGAACCGCGTAATCGACGCGCTCTACTTCTGCGTGGTGACCATGACGACCGTCGGCTACGGCGACATCGTCCCGGCCAGCGACGCCGCCAAGCTGCTCGCCTGCGCCTTCGCCTTCGCCGGCGTCGCCCTCGTCGGCGCCTTCCTGAGCAAGGCCGCCGACTACCTCGTCGAGAAGCAGGAGGCGCTCCTCTTCCACGCGACGCACCTGCTGCACCACGCCGCCAACGACCGCAAGTCGCTGCGCGACATGGAGGCGAACAAGACGCGGTACAAGCTGTACACCGCGGCGGGGCTCCTCGCCGTCGTCCTCGGCTCCGGCGTGGCGTTCCTGGTGACAGTGGAGGGGATGCGCCCCGTGGACGCCTTCTACTGCGTGTGCGCGACGGTGACCACCCTCGGGTACGGCGACCGGAGCTTCTCGTCGGCGTCCGGGCGCGCGTTCGCGTGCGCGTGGATCACGGTGAGCACGCTGGTGGTGGCGCTCTTCTTCCTGTACGCGGCGGAGCTGGGCGCCGAGCGGCGGCAGCGGGCGCTGGCGCGGTGGGTGCTCACGCGCCGGACCACCAGCACCGACCTCGAGGCGGCGGACCTCGACGGCGACCGTCGGGTCAGCGCCGCCGAGTTCGCGCTGTTCAAGCTCAAGGAGCTTGGCAAGATCAGCCAGGAGGAGATCGCTGAGTTCCTGGAGGAGTTCGAGCAGCTCGACGTCGATCACTCCGGAGCCCTCACGCCGCACGACCTGGCCGTGGCGCAACCCAGTTAGCTCCGGCAGTCGCACTCGCAGGAAGGCAACGCGCTAAACTCGCAGCAGAAGAATTGTGTGGCCAGCTGGTGCTCGCTTCCCGCAGGATAAGCTCTACGCCCCGGTTATTCACTTGGCTGTCAATCTGTCATTGAGTCAGGCATGCTATATTGGACTTCTGAAAGGATATGATATGCAGACAATTGGTTTATGTTTCCTGTTATGGATGGACATGGGAGTAGGGACTAGAAAGTATCTACATGTATCATATTTTCAATATGTAACTAGGGGTGGCAATCAATTTAAACTCCTAACTCCCATCTGAGCCTGAAAAAACTCGGCTCGTTTCATTTTTAAGCGAGTTGAGTTAGATATTTAGCTCGTTAGATTGCCGAGCTAAGTCGAGCTGGCTTGTGAGTCAGCTCATGAGCCTAATTAATGAGCAATAATATGTAACCTAAAACAACAGTGACAAATATTATATTCAACAAATCTCTAGCTCTGATTTCCCCTTTTAAAAAGCTATTAAGATAATTGTGTTTACAATCTCCTCGTTGATGGCCAAAGTGCACACCGTTGACTCCTCCTTTTCTCCTTCCATGACATCCCACCCATTGAGATTAGGCTCATGGCATGGCCCATGTGCACTAGTGTGCAGGAAGAGGTGAAAGTTTAGTCCTACATTGATAGCTTCGTGGTTACAACACCACCACTTTGGGTTAACCCTCCGCGCAACGTGTGAGGCCTGGTGATTACAAAAACATCACTACAAGCATATATGGTAATTTTATAAATATTTTAAATAAGACAAACAATCAAAACTAACTAAAAAAAGTCAATGACGTTAACAATATAAAAACGGAGGGAGTATAGAATAAGTGCTAAGACTGATCGGTGTGTTTCTTTTTCTTGAACATACTGAAATACATGCAGATCTACGAAAATTCAATTTAGTAAAGTGCACCGGTGATTCTTAATAAACATATCTGTGGAGCAGTCTCGCCTTCGCTTGGCAATACCCCTCTAGATGGTGACTTGGCTGCTGTTTGTGCATGATTTATCATACTTTTTCCCTGCTTAAATCTGTATAACCATTTTAATCTAGAGAAAATAATTTGGCTTCATATATACAAATTTTTACAGTTAGAAATTGTTTTCATATTCAATATTTCTTGTACCGTTGATATAAATTCTTACAGTTAGAATTTATATCAAGGCTTTAGTTAGTTCGGAGTTTCGGATTCGTACACACAACGAATATCTCAAGATACTCAGTAAATATTGTTGAAATTACACCGAAATGTGTTCATTGTCCAATTACAATTCAAAATACTGGCAGCCTTGTTCAACGGCAGTGCACTGAGGAAATAACTTGTCTGCAGCCTTATGCACGCTTTATTCTATAACCTTGATATGCGGATAAGATATGTAGATTTGGGTTTCTCACTTGCTTGTTCATGCAAGCGGGTAGGAGGATTGCTGGCCAATACCGCATGCGCCGGTGCCCCTCTCGAGCTTCATGTAACCTCCTTCACCCCAGCTCTCGCCCCACTGGTTCTTGAGCAGCCAGTACTGGGTTCCATCCTCTGCCGTGCCATACCCGATCGCCGTCACAGCATGGTCCAAGTTGTCGCCGCATCCGTCCGCGGTCATGACGCCGCCGCGGTAGTACTGGAAGGCTCTCGAGCTCCCTTCAAGTGCAACCGAGACAGGCTGGTTGGCGACGGCTACGGCGAGAGCATTCTCGCCGCTTGGCACATCCTGGTAGCCGGAGATCGTGACGGCCGGCTGGACGGTCCGGCAAATGCCCTGCTGTGCGGTGTAAGGGTAGGCATTCTCGTTGGTGATTCCACCATTGCCGATGATGTACTGGAAGGCGTAGTCCGCTAGGCCGCCGTTGCAGCCATTGTTGTTCCCGTTGGTTGAGCAGTCCACGAGCTGCTGCTCTGACAGAGACACCAGCTGCCCTGTCGTGATCTGATGGAGGCCCTCAATGGCCGCCACAGCAGAGAAAGCCCAGCAGCTACCTGCAAATTATACATAGTCATCAAGAGTTCAACAAATCAATTTTAGTACAATTATGTGCGAAGAGATTAGTTACGTACCACATTGGCCTTGGTTCTTGATACCAGTCACAGCACCTTTGTTCCTCCAGTCAACCTCCTGGTTCTGGTTGTCGTCGGACAGGGTAACGTTCGCGTACTTGAAACCAGGCAATTTCTTGGCCCCGGACGGCACAGGCTTGAATCCGGTGTACATAGCCGTGAACTCGTCCGTAGTAATGTCGGCAAACTTGTTGACCTCCAGGATGTACTTCTTATCCCCCGCGGCGTTCGACCTGCGAATAAAATCAACGTTTGCCTTGAATACCTCAAACCGCCGTGCCTTCTCGGCCTCATCCTTGTAGGTGCGGCCATGCTCTGCCATCCACTTCTCGTGCTCTGCCTTCATCGCCTCCTCGCTGTAACCACGGGTGGATAGATCCCGGGCCTCAACGGCGTACGAGATGGAGTCCATCATGTGTATGACGGTGAGCAGAAGTATCGCCGTGAGCAGAGACTTGTTGCCAAAGTAGCACGCCATGGTAGTGTGATTCGAGTTCCTGTTTTATGTGTGATGTTGTATAGCGTGTGCTATTCTGTGCGTTTCATTGGTGGGATTATAGGGGGTATATATAGAAGGCAAGGAGCTGCACATATTGCATAGACCACCTTGGATTGCTGGGCACGTTCAGTGCCCGGGTCGTTAGGACGTTAGAACCAACTTGTACGTCAGTTAATATTAGTACGGTCAACATATTTTCACAAAAAGAAAAGGTAAGTCAACATAAGTCGGCACATTACGAACGCCAGAATGAAAGTGTTCAGACATAGTTAGTCCAGCTGTAAGCAAGGTACATAGAGCGGTTACGACAATCGTGAGAGATACCTCTGCCTAACGTGTGCGTCGTCTCTCGTGGACTTGTCACAGTATTTCCTTCTACTACACCTTGGAGTGCGTAGCACGTTGATTACCTTCTGAGCAGCCTTGATCGATCATCAGACCTGGTATTATCATCTTGATTCTGCGACCAATTTTCCCCCGAGAAATGATATGAGGAATCAAAATTTCCACTCTTCTTGTCAATAGCTAGGATTTGGATAGAAGTTTATCCCAATCCAGCTTCTTAGATCTGCATTTCTTTCAATACGTTCAAGACAAAGAACAACATTTCATAGTCTTGGAAATTGTCCTAGGCGGATCTACACATGAGCCGCATATTTTCACTGGCGAATCTCATAAGAAACTACTTCGTTGTCCATATCTATATCTCGCTCCGCCATGGTTACGAGCGTGAGCACAATCAGGACTGTCGGTGATCCGGGGCTTGCTACCAATGACAAACACCGACATTCTAGCTACATTGGAGGAAACAGAGATTTATATAGAGAAATTTTTGAATCCAAAATACTAGCAAGTATTTATTTTAAGCTAGTACAGTGATCTAACAGGATCGATTGTTTCCACCCACCAATACTAGCTAGTATTTTGTTATGATGATTGTAAGACTGGAAAAAAGGAAAACAATAATAAGTTTCTTATAAGTAAAATTATTATGTTGAAGGTGTCTGCTGAATAAATTATCTGTTGAACAATGCTCTTCATACACTTGAAGAAATCTGTTGATTTATGACGTTTTCTGAGGGCTGATTTCCCATTCCGTCACTATTTTGGGGTTTTTTTTCTTGTTTTTGGCCAACTTTAGTGACATTTTCGTGTTTCGTCACTAAATATGCTAAAATAGACCTGTTTGGTGACGAAAAAGCATCATTGTTGCCTTTCGGATATGCAGTCCGGTCTTTTATAACGAAAACAAAGTGTCACTACCGTCTAGTCCAGGATTTTGCCCGCTCGCGTCATAGTCAGCATATGGTAGGCTCACATATTTGTCACTAAACGGAGGAATTTTACGCACCAGCATCCTAGTCACAATATTGTGGACCCATATGTTAGGAAAATTCGTCACTAATCCGGGGACTTACGCCCTCGGGAGTCCACATGTCAGTCAGTAATCGTTAAAAAATTGGATTTCCTGCAGACACATGACAATTGGACCCATGTCAGGCAGTATTCGTTATTAAACTTGGAAAATATGCCCATACGCATCCTAATCAAACGAACCCACACGAATACGAGCGAGCATATTGTGGGCCACATGACAGGCGATATTCATCATTAAAATGGAGAATCATGACCACACATATCCTAATCTACACATGACAGACACACACGCATCCTAGTCAGCACATTGTGGACTCACACATCAGGCAGTGTTCGTCCCTAAAATGAGGAATTACACCGCACATATCCTAATTAATCAGCACATAGCGGACCCACACACATCCTAGTCAGCACATTATCGACCCACAAGTCAGACAGTTTTCATCATTACGGGGAGTCATGCACCAAAAATGTCATTAATTAGCATATTTCTTCTAGTGATATTAGTTACTAGGGTTAGGATTCTTTTTTTCTTTCAACACCAGCAGTCGCCGTAAGTCTTTCTTACAGGATTAACAAATGCCCCGGTCGTTTGGATGGCAGCACCAACTTTTATTACTACGTGCCGACAGTAATATTTGTGGTTGTTCATGAGCAACCGATCCAAAACCAGTCCCCTCGAAAGTAACACTTCTTTGGAAAGTGGCTAGACTGATATATCACAACGTGGGACTGATCGAAAGTAGGTAGACTGCTGATGGATTTTTTACAATTTGGCCCTTTTTGAAAAAGTTTCTCACAAATAGACCCCTGGAGAAAACATGTCCAGAAATGGACCCTTCTCTGAGCGCCGCGTGATTTGGCGCTCATAAGCAACAGCTGGGCGCCCCCACAATTGGCGCTCACATCGGCCACGTCAGCTGGCGGGCACGCGCCTGGTTTGGTGACCTGGCAGGTTGTGAGCGCCAGATCCTGTGACGCCCAGGATGTGGGCGCCGCTTCCTTTGGCGCCCACCCCCGAGCACACAAGAGGCCCGCGGCCTTTCTCTTTTTTTCTCTCCCTCTCATTCCCTCACGCTCCTCACGAACAGACAGCCGGCGGCTCTCCTCTCTCTCCCCCATTCCATCCCCTCCTCCAGATCCCGCAATTTCGCATAGTTTGAGGCTAAATCTTTCGGAGAAATCGGTTCCCCAAGGTAATCTCCTCCGCCTCCTTCAATTTCGTCCAATAGAAATGCTTATATATTTGAAATGTGGAGGAACCCTAACCCTAGTTTTGAATGGAATGTAGGCCGATTCATTAGGTTTATTCGTTCGAATATCTCTTGGTAGTGAAAGAAACCCGTATGTAGATGTGTAGGAGATCCGGTTTTCATTAGTTTGGTTGATTGCAATGACATGGTATTTGGGGTGTTCATGTAATTGAAAAATGAAGTGATAGTAGTGCGAATTAATTGGTAGATAGTAATGGAGAAATGGAGGTGGTACATGGTGGTTATGAAAAGGTATTTGGGTTGTTCATGTGGTGCAAGATATTTAGTTGATATATGGTTATTGAGTAATTTGAAGAGGTAATGAGGAGAAGCTGACGATAATGTATTTTGCTTCGTTGTAGAATGGTGCGAGATTGTTGGGAATGTCCGACTGAAAGGGAGTGGGATGCACCGGTGCCGTCTCCATATCCAATTCCGAAGTGTCATTGTAATTGTACCCCCTGGGTTACACAATCAAGGCATCCGTTAACGGCCGCGCGTGCATATTTCTTTTGTCCAAATAGTGTAAGTGGCATTTTACGATATGAATTATTTTTTGGTAGGCTGATAACTGAACTAATGACAAGTTTGTCGAAATGTAGGGTTTCAATACATGCGACTTCTTCCAATGGATCGATGGTCCGGAGAAGTATGACGAGAGGATCCTTTTGTTGCCATGGTCTGTAGAGCCGGCACCTTTCGAGAAGTTCAAGCGGTGGGTGCCTCCTCCACCAAATCCACCCGTAATGAGTAGGGAAGAGAAGTTGGCAAAAGCAGCGGAGCGTAAGCTAAACCCTCCGATGTGCAAATGTGGTTATCGGGCTGAGATAGAGAGGCCGCCCCTGGGTTTGAAATATTGTCCTTTCTGGAGATGTCCTATACAACTAACGGTTGGTGAAGTATATTTGTCTATTATTTGTGTGATTGGCGGAGAGTTGATTGGAAATGGTCATTGATGTTGTATTGTTTGGTCAAATAATGCAGGGCAACAAGAGAGGTTGCGACTTTTGGGAGTATCCTCATGGTCCGAAGGCACACTACCCCCATCCAGATTCTTTGCCGGATGATGTGCTTTATGGAGAGAAATTGCCATGTTTGAAGAGCCCACGTATGTTGTGTCGTTGCGGGGTGCCTGCTAGGAAAGGAGTTGTACCGTCGCAGCTTGGCTATGGATACTATTGCGGGAACACAGTGGGTGAAGACGATGAATGGGTTAGTGATGATAATGATGTAATAATGAAGTTCCGAGAAACAATGACTTTATTAATTCATGTGTTGCATGTTTCTGCAGGACACGAGAAGGTGTGATTGGGAGACATTTGAAGGAAAGGAAGAATTCCTTAGGGAGGCAAGGAAGAGGGGTCCAGAGTATTATAGGAAAACCTTGGCGAAGCGGAGGAGCATAATAAGGCATAAGTATCTCACTACGTCTCTATCTTTCATATACAAGACTATATGTGCGGAGTTGAAAGTGCAGGCTCTACCATTTGGTGAGGGTGAGGAAGCAGATGTGGTGATTGAGCATTGGAGGCGCAATCGTGATAAGTATCCTCCAAAGAGTTGTTGGGCTTTGTTGCACCCCGTAAAACCGTATGGATTGTCGTTTAAGTCAGCAAAAGAATGCATGGATTGGGCTATGACAAGGATGAAACAGTTATGTGATCCTGTTTACGTTGAGGAGCAGCGGAGGAAGGACGAGGAAAAGCGGCTGAAAAGGGCTCGAGAAGAGTATGAGGCAAGAGTGAGGGACCCGAGTACCTGGGAGCATTACTGTTACATGATGGCTGAAAGGAAGAAGAAGAGAAAGATGCAAGAGGATGAGGAGCTAAGGGAGGAGGCAAGGAGGAAAGCGGAAGAGGACAGGAGGGCCATGCAATTGATGTTGGATGCTGAAGCTATCGACAAAATGGTGGACATTGCGAAAAATGTAATGCGAACGAAGACGAAGAATAGCGATGATGAGCATAAGTAATGTTGAATGTGGTGTATGTGTATGGACTCATGTGTATGTGTATGGAGCAATGTGGCGTGTATGTGTTTCGGATTGTAGTTTCGCAACTATGTTTGGTTTATGTGGACCTATGTGTATGTGTATGGACTTTATGTGGACTTCGAGATTTATGGATGAATGTGGACTCGTGTTTATATTCTGATGTTCGTATGTGTTAATGTTGTGGAATTTGAATCTGGGTTGTTGATCATTATGTACACGTATATGTTGTTCTCATTATTTGTATGCGTTCAAGATTTGAATGTAAAGAGGATGATTTATAAAGAAATAAATGGAACCTAGCTTCAATGACTGGTACAAATAACATAGGAAATCACCGATAGGGCGATCATCATCTGAATCCTCCGCTCTCTCCTCCTCATAATTTGTATTATCTCCAAAAACCGGCACATCCACCAGATCGCTAGCAACACCATAGTTAACTTCATTAGGTGCCACTTGAGGGACCGTTTCAATGTCCGGCTGAGTTTCTTCCCTACGATCATCGCCACAATTCACGACGATCTGAGGCATTTGGTCTCCAACCGAATCAGTCATCACTACGGTTGCTGGAGGATTCCGTGCCAAACCGTCATGCACACTTGCTTGTGATGGCTGGGTTAGGTCAATTTCTACTTCATTCGAACAACCAATACCTTGCCCACTGTTTACGCCTCCATCTACCACTACCTTACGAACCACCAAATCTATAGCTCGAACTTCTGAATTCATCACAATCTCAACATACGCTTGCCATTCCTCCTCACTACCCACTGGAGCAATTATCTTCATGCGTGGCCCATTCGATGAACCCACATCAATCCTTCCTTCAAAATCCAACTTAACACCCTCCTCCTCCGTCCATCCCAAACGTTGTCTCACTCGAGATGCAACAATACACAAAGTTGGGGTCTCAACAAAAAGAAACACATCCTCTCTCATGCCAACAAAATCAACACTACCATCCTCAGTCCTCACAACTGAACCACCATGGTGCACTCTCACACATTTAGCCATCTACATCCATTTCATAAAAAAAAAAGACATTTCCCGATTTAGCATTCTTCATATCAAAATAAACTAAACAAATAACCCTGCTAATGTTTCTAGTGTACACCACATCCTATTCATATACCTAGACCTCCTGTCATCCTAAAATCATCAAACAACCATCAACAAACCTTCATTTTCCACTAATTCAACCATACTACCCTATCTCATTAACATGCACACTAACAATTCATTGCTACCAATCAAATCAACTACAACCGGAGGTTCCAAACATCAACATATCAACCACATTACACGTGGAAATGCAAATCTAACAACGAAACCTATCAAATTGACGATTTCCTACATCAAACCCTAGGGTTAGGGTTACCCGAAATTAGAGCCATAGAAGCAATTCCATTGGATGAAACTCATGGAAGTGGAGGAGGATACCTTGGGGAAGCAATTCCTCCAAAAAATTTCGCCTCAAACCATGCCGAATCGATGGATTTCGAGGAGGGGATTGGATGGGAGAGAGAGAAGGGGCGCCGCCTCTGTTCTTCTCTTCGTGCGCGCGACTGGATGGGGAAAGGGAGAAGAGGGAGGAAAGAAAGAAAGGCCCGCGGGCCTTTTCTGTGCCCGGGGGTGGGCGCCAAAGGACGTGGCGCTCACGACTGCGCGCCAATGCCCTGGCGCCCACACCCTGCCAGCTCAGCTGACCGGGCGCGTGGTAGCCAGCTGACGTGGCTCATGTGAGCGCCAATTGAGCCGACGCCCCCTGGTTGGACCTGGGCGCCAAATCTTACGGCGCTCAGGGAAGGGTCCATTTCTGGACATGTTTTTTCCAGGGGTCCATATGTTAAAAACTTTTACCAAAAGGGCCAAATTGTAAAAACAGTTTGCTATTGTTCAATGGCTCCCATTGATGGAATTGGCCCATCGTCTAGCTTCCGGAGAGACTAGTTGTTGAGTGTTGACTTGCACGTAATACCAGGACTGTACACTATTCACCACTGATGTAGATAATGCCCGGTCAAGCGTACCACAGAAAGCAGCGCTACAGCGCCATTCAGTTCGGCGAAGACAAAATTCTATGTCATGATCAACTGCTAGCTCAGTTAACCCACACCACGCAATCATTTAATGCCTTTTTTAAAAAAAATAGAAATCGGAGGACGATCGCTGTTGACTTCGTCAAGTCAACCTAAAAGAATACAGTATTGTTTACTGCTTAAGAAACAGTTCTAACTTCTTACAAACGCTTTGGCAAATAGATGAACACCTGATACCTCTTTAATGTGAAAAATAAATGTGGGCAAAAAGCTCACAGGGGTACCAAACTTAATATTTAGAACAGTTTGTCATGGGAAAAATCTAAATAACTTAGTGTATGAGACAATTGGTTATCTAACTAGGTGAATTCTCCGCGCGTTGCAGCGGGAACTACAGCTACTTCAGTGGACACATTGGCATGAGCTTAAAGTGAAAAACAAATATTATTGTGAAATTAATTCACATAACTTTACTATAATAGTTCTTAAACAATAATATTTGGAATAAGTTAATATCATCTAATATGTGCTAATCATACATCATAAGTAAAATTAGTCAGGCCTCAAGCCGCAGCCTTTGAGCTGGCTCCAGTATATACAAAGCCAGGCTGAGATATCACTGCAGCATTCCGTGAGCTAGTCTTAGTGTGGCATATTGAAGGCCAAATGTCTGGTATCTGCATTCCACAGGCCAGACTGAGCCAAAAATGCAGGCAACCAACCGCCTAATATAAATGGTTGATGTAGAGAGCTATTTTGTGAAAGGATAATAGAGCGTATCATGAAGGAAACCACTTGTGGAACAAAAAGCATATTTACTTATAATTGTGCTGATAAAAAGGTTAAGCGACTTGAAATAATGATGAGCAACAAACTAATAGCATGGTAACGTAAGATACATGCAGGCTATTTCACATATGAGTATCCCTCAAGATCATAAACTGAAAGCATTCCTCCTTGGTAACAGCAGGGATTTCCCGAAGATAATATAGCTCGAATAGGAGGAGGATTACTGAACTGATAATAGGTTTCATTAATCATCAGAGTATATGTTGAGTTTGATGGCTCCTTAGCATCAGTCCACCAAAAGTAAGGTAGGAACTGAATGAGGAAGCATTGTTTTATCACTGGAAAATCGAAAGATTACAGACAAAAAAGGAACTCATATGAGGTACCATATGAAACAGGTCTGTATCAACAAAATTCAGATATGTACCTGAAATTGTGTAAACAAAGAAAGATTAGTCTGGGAAATGGTTAGTAAATCGCATGATTTTGTTCCAACATGGTTTAACTGAACTCTATTGAGATATGAAAAGAATATCTTTAAAAACGCAAAAATGATTCCTCAAAAAGGAAACAGAATGCAAAAACAAATGGAGAAAAGGGTACCATTACTGCTGGAATTGGGGAGCAACGGAAAGGTTATGTTAGATTACCAAATGAATCATACAAATGCTTCCTGCTCTAGAGAACACCATCAGGAAGCTACATAGTTGTCCTCGCGATGGCCTTGCAGTCCGCAGCTCCATGATGTCTTACAATGCAATGAAGAAATATGCAACGAAGAACAAAAATAGTGGAAGATGACGGAAGCAGAACCACCATATCTGTACTCCTCGGCTGCCAGATCGCGTTCTAGGAGCAGGTGATGACCGCCGAGTAAACCATTGCAGGTGTGAAACGCTGGTAGTGGCTAGCCCGAGGGAGAAACAGAGCCATCCATATTGGAACAAAAACGCCTGGCACACAATCTCTCAGCAAGGACGGAAGAGCCAGGTGAGGAGGCATTAAGAAACAAAATAGCAGAGTAACATAAAGGCCGACTAATGGACAGCCTTATTACCCAACATGATGGCTTGGTTGGCAACGGCATAGCCTTTCGCGGGGCATTAAGGAGGAGGAATGTTGAAACGTATGGGTAGTCGGTACCATTCATGCAGAGGCGTTTTGATTCCTTTTACTTATTGGTGCGTCACATGCAGAGCGTATGAAATGTTCGCATACGGCAGATGATTAAACCAAATGATAAATCGTGTATAGAAGAATGAGCGGACATGATCAAACAGGGACCTAAGATCCAACGATGGTAGTTTTACAGGTGATGTGGCTCAATGTGAGAGCTTCTTTATAGCAATCAATGATTTTTAGTGGGTTCTTTCTATATAGTATATATAGATGCGCGAGCGGCTGCTCGCACACATTCCGTTCCTTGCACTACAAGATTTGCAAAATTTGTCAACAGGTACTAAACTGTGGCCGACAGTTCTCTCCCACTGTTGCTAATTACGTCCCTTACCAACAGTGCTTTCAATTTGCCGCAGTTTACAATAAACTGTCGGACGTTTCTGGAGTGGGCGACAGTGAGGAGGATTAAATTCCCCACAGTGAGCTCGGTTCCATTAGTCACGTGTAGACGGCGTTAACAGGCACCAACGGAAAGTCCCACCTGCAAGCAACGTGATTTCCCCAGAAAAAGAAAAAGAAAAAAAAAAGGAAAAACAGCCGTGCCTCCAGGTTTGCTGCGAGCCGCGGTCTCCTCCGGCGGCCGCGTCTGCCGCGGGTCTCCTCCGGCCGCCGCTTTTGCTCTGCCGCGGGCCTCCTTCGCAGCCGTCGCAGGTCTCCTCCGCCACCGATCCGCAGCCGCCACAGGTCGCCTGCAGCAGTTTGGGTCGTCTCGAGCGCCGCCGCATATCTGCCGCAGGACTCCTCCGCCTCGAGCCGCTGATTCGGTGCCGCCCTTCACCAGCAACGGCTACTACTCCAAGCGCACCTACTCCTTGAGGATCCGCTCAGATTCCTCCGCTCAGATTCACTCACCAGGTCAGCTCCTACCCGGCCCCAAATTTCTCTCGAATTTGAACTGAGACTGATGAATATTGTGTTGCTGGATTCGGCCTGCCAAGTCTGAATCAAACCTGTTCGAGGATTGAGTATAGTGAAGGTAGCAGGTTGTTTGCAGTAATTTACAAACTTAGCATGAGAATTGAGAGTATAGGGCAGGTAGTAGGTTGCATTGTTTGCAGTAATTTACAAACTTCATATTCACGTGACAGAATTGTGATGCTTTCTAGTCCATGATAATTGAGGATTGAGTATACTGCATTCACGTTGACAGTACTTAGTGCTGTCTAGAGAATTATTTTCTTCTAAACATAGTATTCTGTTATTTCTTACTGTACTTTACTTTCAAATCTTAATAGGAATATTAAAACACAGAAAAAGAAGAGTTTAGTTCCTATGGACATGGACCGCAGTTGGATGTATAACGAAAAAGGACACTTGCTGGTGACCAACTTCCAGAATGAGAGAGACCATTTGTTGTACCAGCTGGCAAGTAAGTACATCATCTAGCTGATGCGTTCTTAAATTCTTCCTGAAATAGCAAGTAAAGTTAGAATAGGTTCTGTTACTCATATTTGTTACTTCCACTCTAATAGGCAGTGGGAAATATATCCATATGTGAGATCGAGAAAAGTGTCCACAGTCGAAGGAGCATTGCTCAAGTTATTTTATCCAGACATGATAGGACCGCCATCACACAGAAGGGTTGCCAAGTCATGGAAATACTACAAATGGTCCCCTAATGATGAAACTCCATCAGCACCTGATATAATAAAAAGGGAGTTCTGGGTAAGTTATAGTAAACATTCGGCTGAAACCTGTACTCATGTATTCACACGTTAATGGTAGTAAAAAAATGTTCCATGTTAATGGCAGTAAAAAAATTGTTGTTTCTCTTTGCAGCTGCGGTTTAGATATGCTCCTGATGTTGACTTACAACAGGCTGATAGCATATTGGAAATAGGATGCAGCAAGGCACAAACAGGGCACTATGTTCCAAAAAAGCTGCTAATATCTGGGTGAGTACAGACTTGAATCACATATACAAGTAGCAAATGCGCACAACTAGTTCTGAGTTTGATAATGTTATGCAATCTTTTTTTTTTTTGGTTGTTGAAGACACGTTATGACACTGCCATGACTGAAAAGAGTGGTGAAAATTGGCAAGAGGAGCATCCAGACACTGATCATGTAGTTGTTCACAATATTGCAGGTACATGTGTGTTCTAGATTACTCTCCTCAAGTATTTGACATATCAGCAGTTTCAGTAATGCTGTAAGATTGCTACTTCTTTACAAAACCTAAATAATTACTTAAAGACTTTCTTATCACTATTTCAAGGTGCCCCACATGGGACTTTTGCCATGGGTGATGGTGTCATTGGTCCTAGTGATGCTGTCTCTATAAAGTCTAGGAAAAGAATGCATGAAGAATCTCATGCTAGCGCATCTGGTAATCAGACCATGCTTCACCAGGTGGAGTCCAATCCAGTTTGGCGTGCTGGAATCGAGCGTGTTTTGCTGGTATGTTAGCTGAGACTGCATCTTTTTACTCTTGCTGATTTTGCAAATATTCACAATAAAAACTCTTCTTTGTAGGCATTAGCTGAGAAGACTAACTTGGACATTGATGAACTGATGCGTCCAGAATCAGAGCCTAATATTGAATGGTGTGATGGTGTTGAGCGTGTACTACAGGTGCTTTTTGTATCTTTGAAATTTCTGTGATTTTTCTTCAAGAGCTATTGCACTTATTTGTGGAACATGGTAACAGGCAATGGCTGAAATTATACCGGTGGATTTAAGTGCCTTGTTACGTCCTCGCTGCATAGCACAGGTAGCTATTGCACTTTTGCATTCTTATTGTGCTCCCAGCCCATGCTTAATTGATCTGTGAACTTGTTGTTGTGACAACATAATGGATTGTGAACTATAGTTGCTGAGACCTTTTCTGTTCCTGTATTTATCAACTGACTCAAATATATGCTTTTGCTTTATTTTACTGGTAGCAGTCCACCTCAACTTCAGTGTTCGGTGCTTCGAGGGCGACTGTTGGGACAAGAGCGTCAATATCTGATGGGCCCATTGATGATGATCAAATCACTACTTGATTATTCTTAGTGCACTCCCTGTCTGTTAACATGCTTGGCTATGAACTGATGGCATTTGTTATATGAGAATCTAGGCTTGAGAACTAGCACATTTACTCTATCATATTTACTTACCATATCTAGGATGGTTTAATCTTAGGATTGGTACCTTGTTCAGGAAGTTATTTTAGCTCTTTGAATTTCATGTTACCTCAATTTGAACTTTTTAATTCATTGGCTGAAATTCATTATAGTGTGATCCTTGTAACTGTGATCTGGATATCAAATATGAGTGTTGTTTGCATATTATGTGCTCTAGAGTCCGGACAAGCTAAATCATTTTGTATTATTATTCTAGATAGCACAGCAATGGCTGACAGTAGTGGTACTGTCGGGGATTCATACCTTCTGTCGGGAAACTGTATCACCGTTATTTGTTGACCTAACGGCGTTCAGCAGGTGCACTGTTGGCAATGTCCTGTTGGGATCAACATTGCCGACAGTTTACCTCAAAACTGTCGACCACTTCACTAATCCTTGACAAGGTCATCTGCGACAGGAGATTCCCGACAGTAAACTGTCGGCCACTATTATTTCCGACAGCAGGTAAAGGTGGGCGACAGTAATTTCCCTGTTGGCAAACATTGCAGATTTTGTAGTGTTGGAAAATTCCTTGCACGCGCGCGTGAGTTGTTCTTGGCTGCTGCGTGTCATATGAATTCACATAGCTTCAGATGGGACAAGTTTTTTGGAACGTATGGAAACTTCTGCTGAAACTTGTGAAGCTAACTTGAGCAGAAACTACTTACCAAATTTTTCTTCGTACATGAAGGCAATGGTGTAATCTCCAGAGCGACCTCTTGTGTTGGCTCATGATCAACGGATCCAATCAACTCTATCACATGGCCCCGCGAAAGTAACAATTGCATGGCATGTAGCTAGACTGATCGTTATGAGCGGAGGAACGATCGACTGTAGCCAGATAGCTGATCGTTCAGTTTACCTAAATTATTCGATGGAATTGAGTGAGTATATAGCCGTGGGTGACGCGCCGTGGATTTGACCGACTTGCGCGTAGTGCTGTGCACATAAAGATATTTATTGACATAAGCTTGCACAGACTATTGTTGTGTATTCCAGTCATATATAGTGCTATTTATGGACATGGGGTTGCAGCGGTCATGGTCATCCAATGCGACAACTAAAGAATAGTCTCTCCATGGCTAGATGGCCACATGAGCAAACAATGGACTTCTTCAAAGATTCACGAGTGGTCACCCGTGAACCTTTACTTAGCTGAAGATGAATAAATAATATTAGATCATCAGTGATCTAAAAAATTATGTCGTGTCGTATAACTTCTCACTGTTTTGATTTAATAAAAGCCATGGGATGTCATGCGGAGAGACTGTTTGTTATACATCTTTCTATGCAGGAGGCTAATAAAAAAATCTGACAGCTTTTCTTGTCTCATGCTCTTAGGCGGGAGTGATACCTCAATATTGTACCATCGACATGTTTGATACATTGATGGTCTGCCATTTTAATAATAAATCCAAAAAATAATTTGTGGCATGAAATTTCCATTAAAATGATTCTGAAATAAGCTGGAACACATATGAATATCAAAATTAATTTGTAATGATATGATAGGTATCATTTAATAAATTTAGTAAGAATGGAAATAACCACGCATAGAAAGACAATGACACGACATTAGTAATCTCAATATCCAGTACATCTTTCGACACTGCTAGCAGAACCCACTTCACTAGCCCATTGAAAGAGAGGTTGAGTTGAATGCTTCCGAAGCTTGGGCATAATTCTTGTACTTTATGAAACAAGAAACCAAAAAACCACTACAAACACAAAATTAAACCTATAGGTTTCGATATCTATATTAATTTACTCAACAAAAAGCAAAGAGGTATGATAGATCACCCGGTCTGTGATTATTTGTGGGATGCGGTGATTGCCAGTCCTCTTTGTGTTTTTTAACAATGTTCGGTTGTTCTATTCACGTGCCATGCCATGCTGAGTTCATGAGTATGTAGCTTGGGTCTATTTTGTTGAGCTACAGATCCAGAAAAATCTACGGATCTAGAGTAGGGAATGGGTTCAAGGTCTATGGTTGATATCGTCACTTTGATGTTGTTTTTGACTTAAAAACGTAGGTTAAATGCTGAGCTCATAAGTATGTAGTTTGGGTCCGTTTTGTTGAGCTACTTAAAAAGTAGGTTAAATTACTTCATTGTAATAACATATATTCTTTAAGGTACAATCAAACTGGACGTGTGCCAAACGCGGACAGTTTCCGACTTATCGAGGAATGCACTGCAACCCAAAATAATCTGTATTAACTTGAGTATCATTTAAAGCTTATTCACACATGAGTATTGCTACATACTTTAATGATTACATTCATTTGACTTCGCTTCTATACTCATGTGGAAGGAACAACAATTAAAGGAGACCTACCAGCGGGAGACCTGTTGGAGATGCGATTAAGCCTATTCCAGAAGGTATCACAGCGTCAATTTGTATCAATTTTATATTAAATGAACCTTCAAAATCTGATTTAGCTTCTTTCTATGTAAAGCATACTGTATCAGATAACCTCATCTTACCATAATGCAACATCTACAGGAAAAGCGTGTGACAATTGTTGGTCGTATCTACGCACCCACTTATATACCGCAAGAGCACGGTGTACAGTTGTAGTCTTTTTCCCCTAGAAGAGTATTCCAAGGTTTAATCGAACCACAAGGACTAATGGGAATTAAACAGAATCATCAGTAAAAGAATTAGCCGGGCTTTCTAGTGAGCGTGAGCGTGAGCGTGAGTTTGGGAAAACTGGGGCCGTGCCGATCGGCACAGGGGATGTGCCGGTCGGCACGAAGGCTAGGTTGACTGAAGTGTTGTCCGAACAGCCTAGGAAACCTGATTAGATCATGGGGTAAGTTAGCCAAGTCTGCTAGTTGAGATCGTAACCAAAAAGCTTAATTAAATAGCATCATAAACGGAATTACTCAATTATTGATAACCGAAGATCGATAGGTTGAGACTCTTTTCCGACGAGCCCTGTCACGACCAATCGCCTTAATCGGCCGCCTCTTCCTACTCTACACATCATCTCAAGGATCATCGCGTATGCATTAGCGGCTGTGGAGGTACGGAGACAACGTGCAATTATGGCGCATTACAAGATCCCAATACTACCTTAACCACAATGGAGATAGTGAGAGATTGAATCCCTCACCTCTTATTGCCACCACAATTAAGATAATATCTAATACTTAGTCGTCACTAAGCGTAGGAACAAGTGCATGTAAAGACCATAAAATCCAGGCAATCAATAATCAAAACCATTCATCCACATATTCAACCATACTTCGATAATACATAGTGCAAGATACATCACCATCCAGTTGGCCTACCTCGATGGATCACCTCTTTAGCACCGATGGTTCTTGATCAACAACTAGAGAACATGAAGAACGGGGCAAAGCCCCGGTGGCTCTAAACTTACTAGCTATGTTGTCCCTTTGGCGGCGGATCCCGAAACCCTAGGGCCTTACAAGTTTATATAGGCTTGTACATCAGAAAGGAAGAGGATCTCGGGAAAAGAGTCCTCGTGCCGATCGGCACAGGTGTTGTGCCGATCGGCACACCTCGTGTCCAGCTCGGTTTCCTCCCTAAGTCGGTTCCGAAGTCCTAGGTAACTTCCATGTGGGCCTTCCAATCAGTTTTCTTCGAGATCAAGCCTTGTATTGCTCTTTCAAATCTTCGAGTATCTTTTATCTCTTCGTGACGAACATCTCCCAAGATTGGTTCGGATAACTTCCTTCTAGAATAAACTGAATGGTGGGCCAGCTTCGGTGGCCTTGGAGTCCCCTGTGTCGGTCGGCACAGAGCTGTGCCGATCGGCACAGTGGGCCTTTTCTGCTGGTTCTCTTCTCTTTAAGTCCAGATCAGCCTCAATGTCCAGAATGTCGTCCTTTTCATTTGTTTCTGCAATAAAGCTCCAGAACGACATATATACAAATATGGTGCTATTATCAAGGGTTAATGGCTTATAATGATGACATTTATGCTCTAAATAAGGTGCAGTTGGCATATAAAATGGTATGCTAGAAATCGCCAACAGCTCCCCCACACTTAAACCTTTACTCGTCCCGAGGAAAGTCAAGAATGAAAATCAACTAGCATATAGTCACATCAATCATAAAAGTATTTCAAATCTTCACGAGCTGAGCATTTAGTCATTGTGAGATTAGATCAATTTAGTAATCAGCAACATGTTCACAAAATGGGTATTGAACACGAAAGAGCACTTCCCAAAGCAACCTTGAAAATATTCAACTTTGATGCACATGACTTTTCCACTTATGTGAATCACCAAAAAGCATTGTGAGCAAAAGAACTATCCTTCTCAAATAGTCAAATGAACAACTCAACTTCAATCACTCACCTAAAACCACTCGACAGCCTATCCTATTTTATCGATATTTATGTGTAAGGCCATATGAGTAGCTTGGTGAGGAATTTCAAGGAAAATAGACATAAATCAACAACATATTGCAAAGCTAAGAAATGATTCTAATTGGTTTTACTCAGACTTGTCAAAAGGCCATTGGGAATTGAATTTTGAGAAAGAAACTCACACCTTTAGAGCAGTGGATATACCTGTGTGAATGAACAATCACAAGTAGAGAACGTAATCTTTTTAAACAGGTGACAAAGCTGTCCTTTCTTCTTTGCATATCTATCAGAAACTTTCTGGCATTTTCGAAGGATATCGAATGCAAAGAATTGTGTACATGGTTGGAACAAGAAATTCTTGGCTACTAATCGATGATAAGAATTCAAGGGAATTCACTCTTCCCCCCACACTCAAATTTTTGCTAGTCCCGAGCAAAACAGCGCAAGGTACAGACTTTATTATTTTTTTCTATTATTTTTTTCTTCTTTCTCCCTTTTTTTTCTTTTTTTTTATTTTGGTGCCGGTCGGCACAACTGTGTGCCGGTCGGCACATCGTCCATACCTGCTGATTCCGCTCTGGATTTTTCATTTGAACTGCTGTGTCAAATGTGTAGCCAAGAATACAGTAGGATGTGGTCAAGGATTGGTATTTGAATCAAGAAATTTGGTTCTCAAGTATCGGATACTCGGCGAACTATGCATAATTCCAATGCGGCAATTTGCATAGCTCGAGTGGGAATAAGGCTAGAAAATCAACACGATACGCGAAAGATGTGGCCAATTTTTCAAGTCTCATACCCTAAGAATTAAATCTTAACCGAGCTCAATCATCAATCATAGTCTCTACTTAGCAAAGGCTTAAATTGAGTCACATATATTTGGCATTGGTAGGCATAACCAAATGATACGGAGAAATTCTAAAGCTCACAATAAGAACGTTTGATTTTTAGAAAGAAATAGGTACTAGGTCATGTCATCCAAAATTGATCTTTTTATTACTTGCATGGGAATTTTGAAACGAACTACGCCACATATGAAGTATTTGCCGAATACATTTTAGTGAAAGTTCGAAATTTTATTTATGCTCAACATCGCTCGATTATCATTAACACTTCCAAGATAGACATACATACTCGTATCATTTTTCAAATAAAGCATAAAGATCATCATCATATTAGATTTGAAAGCGCGGGCTACATGATGATGTATCACACTACTAGCACACTTGCATAAATAAAACTAGACTACTAGCACACATGCATGAATAAAAGCACACAAACAAACTAAACACACCCGATACATGGTTTCCCAACCCGCTCACACACACATAAGTAAATAAATAAAAAGAGAATGCGAAAGGGAAAGAAAACGCAAACCGGGAAACCGATACAAGTTGTGCCGTACACAACACACTACCCATCGAATGGAGGTGGCTGCGTGTAGTCGAAGCCGTAGTACGCCGCCTCCAATCTTGCGAACTCATCGATCATCGCGTCGGTGTTGCTCCGCATCTCGCCCGCCAAGTTGTCGATGCGTTCAACGTATTGAACGTTGTTATCGATGTATCGATGCATAGGGGCAAAGTTCGCCCCCGGAGGACCTGCAGGAGCATAGTAGGGTGCCCCCTGGAAGTGCTGAGGGTAGACAGGGGGCATACCGAAGTACCTGGTGTTGGTGCCGGTCGGCACGGTGCCTGTGCCGACCGGCACAAAGCCCGTGCCGATCGGCACGGGTGCTTGCTGAGCCGGTTGGCTGGGTGCAGCTGGTGCCGTGGCATCCCAGCTGTCCCAGTCCGCTGCTGCGCTCGCCGAAGACTGCCCGACGACCTCTTTCCTCCCGCGCTTGGTCTTTTTCACCTTGTGTCGCTCACGGAGGTCGGCCTCAAGCCAATTCCCTCCGTCGATCTTGTTCGGGAGGAAGAGGGCAAGCTCGGGACAGGGAAGCTTGATGCCGGTGCCGCATACGTAGTTGCCGAGCTTGGCGCTTCCCGTGATGGTCTTCCCGCGCACCATGGACTCGTCGATGAGCGCCGGCCTTATCCAACAATCTTCTTTCATCATGAGGTTGCCTTCGGTGACTTGGAAGATGATTGTTTGAGGTAGCCTCCAAAAGCTAGTCTCGCTTTAGGGTTGGCCCTTTGGCTAAACCAACTCCCCACCATCACCATGACGGGGTTGCACTTGCACGGACTTGCGATGGCATTGTAGAGCCAATGCAAATCCGGGTCGGAGATGTTGGTGGTGTCGAGGCGGCCGGTGGTGCGTGCGGCCATCCACCGGTGAAGGATTTGGATCGTGGGGTTCTTGATGTGCCCCCTCTTTCGCTCGTCCGCGTCGGCGATGCGGCGCCAAAATGTGTCGAGCATCTCCGAAGTCGCCGCGCCATATACGGGGGCCTCCCTATCAAAACCGAGTACATCGGAGATGCCCTCGATCGTGATGGAGTAAGGCTCGTCCCGCACACGGAACTTGATCTTGTCGTTTCCTTGCTCGTCCACCTCGCGGCTCATGGTGGTGATGAACTCGGTGATGAGCTCGATGTCGAAGCTGCTCGCTTGATCGTGGAGGGTCTCCCACCCAAGGTTGAGGAGGCATTGTTGGAGGTCCGGCCATACCCCGACCTTGGAGAGGAACTCCTCATCCATGTCGATGTTGGAGACGATGCGGCCGCGGATGTTGGTGTAGTAGAACTCCTCCTCCGTGCTTGTGAGGGTGAACCCCTCCCGAACCGCGCGTGGTACATACGCCGGCTCGCTTGACTCGGCCTCCATCGGCGATCCGCCCGCGGCGGCGGCGGCGGCGGCGGCGGCGGCGGCGCTCCTCGTGCGCGGCCTTGGTCCTCGAGGGATGCCGATGTCGCGGTGGGCGATGTAGAAGTCATCCCGCCCTCGTGGTGGTGTCATCTCGACGGAGAGCTCGGGGCTATCATAGCCCGTCGAACTTGCCCTTCGCGCCGAGATGAAGGAGCCAGAGTTGTTGTCGCCGGAGTTGTGCGACCCGTCGGAGTGGTGTGATCCACCGGAGTGATGCGATCCACCGGAGCTGAACCCTCAGCGAATCTTCTTGCCGGCGCTCTTGAGCGTGGAACCGAACCCCTTCATTTCCTGCGAAAGAATGGAAACGAATCGCGTAAATGGAGGAAGTGGAGGAGTGGAGAAGGTTACCAGGAAGTTGTGGCGAAAATGGAGGAGGTAGTGCCCCCTCTTATAGCTCTCCAAGTCGTCCAAGAGAAGGAACCCGCGCCGGTTCAAATTCCAGGAGCGCGCCGGTCGGCACAGTGCCGTGCCGACCGGCACATTTCAAAATTTCGCGGATTCCGTCGTACCTCGGCTGCCACGCCTTCTTTTCTTCTTTCCCATGCCTTATACAGTGTCGCATGTCGGGAGACAGGGGCGCACCTGCAAAAGTTTGGCTTTCCCATGATGTGCCGATTGGCACGTCCTCCGTGCCGGTCGGCACCGTTCAAACTTGCACTGATTCCCCCGCGCCTTGGCTTCCGCAATTTCTTTTCCTCTTCCCCGTGCTGCATACAGTGTCTCATGTCGGGAAACAGGGGAGCAAATTCAAAATTTGAATTTTCCAGTGGTGCCGATCGGCACGAAGCCCGCGCCGGTCGGCACCTTTGCTCCATCCCAAGGCAGGGTGTGCGGTGCTCCCCCTGTGCTCGGCAGCTGCATGGGTGTCAGTGATTTTTCCTCTTTCCAATGTGCGCAGACTTTGATGATCCGATTCGAATTCTTGGACTCCGTGCCGGTCGGCACAGTGGGGTGCCGGTCGGCGCAGCGGAGTCCGTGCCCGATTCAAAACTTCGTTGCTTTGTGTCGCCAAAATTTCAAATTTTCTTGTGGATTTCAAGCTTCCTGTAGCATCAAGATTCCTGGAGGTGGCGTTTCCAAGCTGTGCCCATCGGCACACCACGGTGCCGGTCGGCAACCGAGCCAAATTTCCGCCAGTGCCTCCTTCTTCCGCAAGAATCATCCAGTATATCTCTGCGACACAGAAAAATACCAAAAGCACAGAAATATTCTCGGGACAATTATTGCACCTACCTTTCCGAATCTTCCTTCCTCGGATATTCCGCATATTTTCTTCATTTTACCCCCATATTAACTTGCATCTCCAGTTCGGGGTAACATCCAGAGCACGATTTGGCGTGCTTGCTCCTGTGCCGATCGGCACAAACTGTGCCGGTCGGCACCGTCCAGGATTTCCTCTTTTGCTTCTTTTCTCCCTGCGCTATTAGCGAACAAGCGAAATACAAAAACAAAACTGCAGAAAGTAAACAGACAGCGCAGGTGCTCACACAAAAGTTAAAACAAACACTTGGACTAACAAATTTTATTCCGGGAGCATTATTGTGGATTACAAGCAAACAATTTAAAGGCTGGGTTGCCCTCCCGGTTAGCACTAAATTTCTAATTCACGGGTTGCCCTCCCGAAAGCACTAACACACAAAGACTCACCCTACGACTCGCTCCCCGGATTTTGGGTTGCCTCCCAAAAAGCGCTCTTAGTTTTGAAAAGGTCGTAGAGCTTGACCTCCCCGTCTAAATCACTTCCTTAGCGTCGCTCTACGGGAAAACATTGCGACACTACAAGGTTCTCTTGTCTCTTCTCCTTCGATGATAGGACATGTCCTTCCTCCAATTACCCTCGATTGCTTTATGGTGCGGAGACTTGTATTTCTCAACCCACTTGGATTCCGTATGGCTTTCTTCTCTCTTGGGGCGAAAATTGAATGTGTAGGAGGCTCCGCTTATGTCGAAACTTATCTTCCCACTCCCCACATCAATGTTTGCCTTCGCTGTCCTCAAGAATGGCCGGCCCAGAATCAATGAAGTCTTTGTCCTTTTATCCATATCAAGCACAATAAAATCCACAGGAACTATATGATCGCCAATCTGGACAGGCACATCTTCAGCAATTCCATCGGGATAGCGAACCGATTGATCGGCCAACTCCAAACACATAGCCGTAGGCTCCAACTCTGGCAAATTCAAACTTGCAAAGACATAGCGAGGCATGACACTTACACTTGCTCCAAGATCGCATAAAGCCCCTTCAAAGGTTTGAGCTCCAATCAAACACCGGATGCTAGGAGATCCGGGGTCGGGCTTCTTTTCTGGTGTAATGTCATTAATAGCTGCAGTGCACTCCCTTGTCATCTTCACTACTTCTTCTGATGCTAAGGACTTCTTGCTTTGCATAATATCCTTTATGTACTTGGCATAGGTGGGCACTTGAAGAGCATCAAGGAACGGAACATTGATATATAGCTTCTTCATAATATCGACAAACCTGGAGAATTGCTCATCATGATGTCGAATCCTTTCTGTCTTGGTCAGCAGCTGCGTATCCAGAAAGGTAGCAGGACCGTGTTCCTTGTTCTCAGTTCCCTTTTTCAGACCCGAGAGGTCAATTTCTTCAGTGTGCCGATCGGCACGTTCTACTGTAGCATGCCGATCGGCACAAGCGTCGTGCCGGTCGGCACGAGGTCGTCTTGCTCCAGCTGCAAACTTCGGATCTTCAGTTTGCTTCCCAGACCTCGTCTCGATGGATTTCAGCTGTTCTGCAGAGCGGGTATTACCAGGAAGAGCTCCTTTCTCGCTTTTTACCGACTCCGCCAATTGGGCCATTTGTTTCTCCATCATCTTCATGAATTGGAGAATTTGCTGATTAGAACTTCCCACTTCGATGACCTGATCATTGATGGTTTCAAGCACACGATCAACTTCCTTGAATTTGGCTTGAGTGTCCTTGTTGACCTTCTCTTGAGTTTGAAAGAACTCTTGGCATTGAATACGAAGAGGGATGGCATTTTGCATAGACGACGACGGGGTGAAGCTACTCCTTTGTTGCTGATATGGAGTCTTCCATCCTTGGCTCTTGACATAATTGAGCATCTTCACATCCTCGGGGCAATCCTTGCTCACATGACCAAGTTCTCCACATTCTTCACATGTGGAACGGGCTTCCGCTAGCTTGACGGTCTCTTCCTTGGGAATATGATCAATCTTGTCCAATCTCCTTTGTATGGTGTCCAGCTTGTCCATAAGCAATTCATCATAAGCTCTTTCCACCACACTCTTCATCTTCCCCGTGGAAGGTTGAAGGCTTCTACTTTCTCTCTCACTAACCCATGATTGACTTTGCTCTATCTTCTTGATCAAGGCCGTGGCTTGAGCGGGTGTCTTGTCCAAAAACGATCCTCCAGCCGAAGCATCTAAGTGTTGTCAAACCCGTGTAGAACCTTTCCACTAGCTCCCATTCAGCAAGACCATTGTGCGGGCAAGCATCCTTGTACTCATTGAATCGATTCCATGCTTCTCCAACGCTCTCATCAGCAAGTTGAGTGAATCCAAGGATCTTGTTCTTCAAAGCTTGGGTCTTGCCTGGAGGGAAGTACTTTGCCAAAAATTCTGCAGAAAGTTGATCCCAACTAATCTTGGTCGCAGTAGGTAGCCCATGGTACCACTGCTTAGGACGCCCAATAAGAGATAGAGGGAACAATCGCACCTTGGCTTCATTGGCATTCATATGTTGCAATTGAAAGGTACTGCAGATTTCATGAAAGTGTTGTAAATGCATATTAGGATCTTCAGAACCTGTGAACGGTTGTTGACCAACCAAAGACATGTAGCGCTCCAACTGAAAGGGTTGATCTTGTGCAGCAAACTCAGTCTTGATAACATTGTCTAAGGCAGGCTTGAGACGATTAGCTATTGGTGTTGCGTCTGCCATGTCTTCTACTTCTGGAACTTCTTCTCCCTTGTCTTCTTCTAAAGCTGCAAACAATGCCCTCGGGCTGAGTGGCTCGCTGTTGTCTTCTATGTCTCCCACTGACTTGCTTTTCTTTTCTGCCTTACGCTTGCGAAAGAGAATCTCTGGATCATCGAGGTAATTAAAGGGTTTATTCGACTTAGTGCCGTCCATACCTGTCTGTTAAATAAAACAGGACATATGTACTGGAAAAAACAGAGAAATCAAAGAAAGAAAGCGATGTGCCGGTCGGCACACAGGTGTGCCGATCGGCACAGTGGCCAATTTCCCAAACTTCAAATAATGCCTAATTCGAACAAAGGTCCCCGGCAACGGCGCCAGAAAAAGACTGCTTGTTGGTCGTATCTACGCACCCACTTATATACCGCAAGAGCACGGTGTACAGTTGTAGTCTTTTTCCCCTAGAAGAGTATTCCAAGGTTTAATCGAACCACAAGGACCAATGGGAATTAAACAGAATCATCAGTAAAAGAATTAGCCAGGCTTTCTAGTGAGCGTGAGCGTGAGCGTGAGTTCGGGAAAACTGGGGCCGTGCCGATCGGCACAGGGGATGTGCCGGTCGGCACGAAGGCTAGGTTGACTGAAGTGTTGTCCGAACAGCCTAGGAAACCTGATTAGATCATGGGGTAAGTTAGCCAAGTCTGCTAGTTGAGATCGTAACCAAAAAGCTTAATCAAATAGCATCATAAACGGAATTACTCAATTATTGATAACCGAAGATCGATAGGTTGAGACTCTTTTCCGACGAGCCCTGTCACGACCAATCGCCTTAATCGGCCGCCTCTTCCTACTCTACACATCATCTCAAGGATCATCGCGTATGCATTAGCGGCTGTGGAGGTACGGAGACAACGTGCAATTATGGCGCATTACAAGATCCCAATACTACCTTAACCACAATGGAGATAGTGAGAGATTGAATCCCTCACCTCTTATTGCCACCACAATTAAGATAATATCTAATACTTAGTCGTCACTAAGCGTAGGAACAAGTGCATGTAAAGACCATAAAATCCAGGCAATCAATAATCAAAACCATTCATCCACATATTCAACCATACTTCGATAATACATAGTGCAAGATACATCACCATCCAGTTGGCCTACCTCGATGGATCACCTCTTTAGCACCGATGGTTCTTGATCAACAACTAGAGAACATGAAGAATGGGGTAAAGCCCCGGTGGCTCTAAACTTACTAGCTGTGTTGTCCCTCTGACGGCGGATCCCGAAACCCTAGGGCCTTTGCAAGTTTATATAGGGTTGTACATCAGAAAGGAAGAGGATCTCGGGAAAAGAGTCCTCGTGCCGATCGGCACAGGTGTTGTGCCGATCGGCACACCTCGTGTCCAGCTCGGTTTCCTCCCTAAGTCGGTTCCGAAGTCCTAGGTAACTTCCATGTGGGCCTTCCAATCAGTTTTCTTCGAGATCAAGTCTTGTATTGCTCTTTCAAATCTTCGAGTATCTTTTATCTCTTCGTGACAAACATCTCCGAAGATTGGTTCGGATAACTTCCTTCTAGAATAAACTGAATGGTGGGCCAGCTTCGGTGGCCTTGGAGTCCCCTGTGCCGGTCGGCACAGAGCTGTGCCGATCGGCACAGTGGGCCTTTTCTGCTGGTTCTCTTCTCTTTAAGTCCAGATCAGCCTCAATGTCCAGAATGTCGTCATTTTCATTTGTTTCTGCAATAAAGCTCCAGAACGACATATATACAAATATGGTGCTATTATCAAGGTTAATGGCCTATAATGATACATTTATGCTCTAAATAAGGTGCAGTTGGCATATAAAATGGTATGCTAGAAATCGCCAACAACAATACAACAGGAGAGTGAGGAGGTCGAATCCAGAGGGTCTTAGTGCTACATCTCTGTTGTAAGAAGCTAAAGGAACCATGCCTCAGATAACCAATCACGAAAGCTTCATTTCGTTTGTTGTTGCAAGCTTACCCTTTTATTTTTTTCCACATCTTTCCAGAAGAAAGAGATGCATCGGGCTACGGAATTGACCGGGTCTGACATTTTTGAGGGTAGCTAGGCACCTTTTGTAAGTCCTTGTCCCATTTTATCTCATGACCTTTTTAAAATTTGTTGTTGTGGAAAATTAGTACAACAACATGAGTTCCTTTTGAGGCAATTTTTCCCCTTTTTAAATGGTTGATCGAGGATCATTCTGGATCCCCACTGTCATGAGTGGTGTTGATTGAATTAAAATTGATGGTCTTTTCGGTAAAAGTTTTCACAAAGCTGTATAGTTGTAGAGGTTCTTGGTTTGTTTATATTTGTCGTTTTGGGCATACCGTATGTAGTAGGCTCGACTATATTATGCATTTGAAGCAAACAATCTCATAATATTTGTTACAAATGTGTACATGTTGTGCTTCATCATAAAGAGGAAGAGCTTCACCATGAAGAGGAAGAGCCTCTCACAGCCGAAATTTCTTTGCATTCGCAAGTTTCTGCAGTCAGTGTTAAAGTGTTACTTATCAGTACTGTAGACAATGTAATTTGTTGTACTTAGACCTAATTCTTCTTCCTTTTTTCTTGTCCAGGTCTCACAAGTTCCAAAGGGGAGAGGGCGAGCCGGAGATGGCAGGTATTCTGTTTCCCTTTCTAGCAAAAGTTTCGACATAGCTGTATATATACATTGTAGGGGATCTTGGTTTGTTGACATCTGTTGTTTTGGGCATACAACAGACAAGGATGAAGACTTCAATTGAGGAAGGTTGGATGTATCCTTCAGTGTGTAATTGGTACAAGGATGAAGACTCAGTTGAGGAAGGCCGGATGTATCCTTCATTGTGTAATTGGTACAAGGATGAAGACTCAGTTGAGGAAGGCCGGGTGTATCCTTCACTGTGTAATTGGTACAAGGATGAAGACTCAATTGAAGGCCGGGTGTATCCTTCTCTGTGTTGCCTTTGCTGAACTTTGGCATGTCTGCATGAGAATACATTTGGTTTATGTTATGTATAGTTGATTAATATATATTATGATTGGTTTTTTGAGGAACTTTTAATTATGATTTGTGTGTAAATGGGTCAGGCCCAGCCTAAAAAGGGCCCGCGAACAGCCATTTGTAAGCTGGAAGACGATTTGTGACGAATCAAACATGGACCAAAAAGGGCCAATCCTATTAAGAGGTAGACCCACTATTGGCCTTTTGTGACGATTTTATGAAGAAAATATATGGGCCCGACCCATCAAGAGACTAGCCGGACCACAATTTATGAAAAAAATAATACGGGTCTTAAATTGTGAGACCCACACTGATGTTGGCCCGGAGAGCCGTACAACCAAACCTTGGTGGGACCCACAATGGGTCGAAAGTGTGGGGAGCCCAATAAGAAGTGGGCCCCGGCTCGTTAAAGGTGGGCCTTCGATTCCGTACAGCCCAGCTCAAGCTGGAATTATAACAGGCCGAAGACAGCCACGTCAGATGCCACATCGAATTCCACATCGGATGCCACGTTGTATGCCACGCGGATCACGGATACACAGTACTATTCAGTCGGTAACGGGCAGGCTGCCCTCTCGGGCAGGCCGGACGCAAAAAGGTCATAAATCACGACTTATCACGCTTGACTGCTGACGGACGCTAAAAGGTCATAAGTCACGATTTATGACGAAATTTTCGTCACTAGCAGCGGTCGGGACACCTTAAAATCGTCATTAATCAACATTTCTGTTCTAGTATTATTATTCTGAATAAACTGGTGATTTACATCATGGGGTATTCCACTGTATATATCCGGATGAGGCCCTCCTATTCTTAGTAGGATATCAACTCTTTGGTAAATGACCCACACGTGGAGTAGAACGAGGATAGGTTCCCCTAGAATATCATTTCCTCCTCCATCAAGTATTATTACTATAACACCCCCCCTGGGCATTTTACGACAACACACCTGTGTCATTAAAAACTCCTTCATAAAAACCCAGTGGGAAAAAATAGAGAAAAGAGTATATAGTACCGTAGCTTCACATTACACACATTGCCTCGTTACAAACCTCTTCTTGAGAAACCTTCAAGTAAAAACTCATTAAGGAAAAAATAGTAAAACACTTTTATTCCTCTAGAATTCACTATGTTGTCTACTAGACTATAGTGATGTGAATTATGTGCTCAGGAAAGAACTAGTAGGTAGGGTCGACTTAATATATCTCTTTTGTATTTATGCGATACAAGCTATATTATCTTCATAGATAATCTTTGGGGATTCATTCACTCTAATTCCACATGTATTCTGTACATGATGCGTGATTGTTCTCATCCAAGTTCATTCTTGGGATGCCTCATTCAGAGCGATAATTCACAAATGGCCCATATCTTAAGAATATAGTATATCATGCTTCAAGCCATGACATTCGTCATTGCAAGTCTGTAATGTTCATTATTCCGGATCAGAACAATTATTCAACCAATCTTAATTTTCTATAGGGGATAATCACACCAATATTCAATTACGTTCGGTGGTAACGTAGGAAATCAACCATTCTTGTGCTAGCTTGTACTTTCTGAGTATTTATACCATTAAGTCATTATGATTCCTTATCCATATAGTCGGGTCTATACTCTCTTCTTGGATAGATGGTGTTTATTCAAGATTCGATTGGCAAGTTATTTGATGAGTCATTCCTTCAAGGATATTCTTCAGCAAATGATTCTCTTTCGTGAGATACATTCTCTCTTGCGAGAGGCTCTATGATACTTATATCATCCTTCAAGATGACATTATATCTTAGAGTCTTATGTCATTCTTCCAAGAAGATATTATATGTTGCGATAATTCTATTCGGGTATTATAAAGTCCTTCAAGGATCTTGTCATTCGGATTTGAAGAATCATGTGACCAACTGCATATTCATTCATTCTTCATATTTCTGGCCAAAGATGCTGCAGAACTTCATTCGAAGTATAAGAATATTATGTCTCTACAAATTGTCTCATGAAGGTTAAAGACATTTATCAAGTGTCTCTTTATTGAAGCGACACAGGACCTAGTGACAGCTCTATGACACTTCAAAAAATGTCTCTTCGGCTATGTAAAGACACTATAAAATGTCTCAAAAAGGCATAAATAGTGTCTCTACGAGCCATTTGTGTTGAGCTAATGTTCCTTCTATAGCCCCTTTATTTCAGTAGATAGTAGACGCCTAGAACCTTTATTTCGGTTTCCACGTTTTCTTTTCATTTGAACCTCAAGACATGCTGTGATCTCGTTGCTTTGGTAATGAAATTTCAGAGGATGCCCTGTTCTGCCAAAAAAAAAGCAAGAGAAAAAAAATACTCACTTCCTTGTTGATTTTCCCACCGACAAGGCGAACAAGTCCGACTTGTGTGTGTGCGCGCGCGCGTGCGTGTGTGCGTAAAACTATGACCTCAACGTTCCACTTTCAACTGAACCAAAAAAATGCATATCCTCAGCCGCCTAATAATATATTTTACCTCTTGGAAACATTTGGTTTCTATTATAATGTTGTCGAGCCAGCTCCAATCAACTCGGCTAGGCTTGCTCTCTCAGCCTGGCTTAAGCTCATAAGCTAGTTGTTATGCCCCTACGACAGGATTGTGAACATGGTTCTATTAATAGATTTTAAAAGGGGGAAATCAGAGACAAATGCGTCACAAGTAAACCTAATTTTGTACCCAGGATCAAGGACGGTGGAAATCATCATAGTGATATTCTTTTCTTTTTAGTATTTATTATATTTGTCAAATACAATATTTGTCATTGCCTTTAAATAGATATCATTAGGTTACTAAAAAGAAATTGCCGGAGTTAGCTCATTACGCTCAACTTAGCTCGGCAATCTAACGAGCTAAATAGCTACTCCTTTATCCTGCCGGAGTTAACTCAAATCGTTTATCCTGCGGGAGGAGCACACCTGGCCACACAATTCTGCTCCGCGCGCGGTATCCGGAGGGCGCCGGAGTGGTCGGCGTCTCTCGCCGGGACGATGTCGCCGTAGCCTACGGTCGTCATGGTCACCATGCAGAGAGCGTCCAGCACGCGGTTCCCCGTGCGGTCGCCGGACATGTGGTCCATGGCGAGGTAGAAGGCCGTGGTTCCAGCGACGGGGTAGGCGACCAGGAGAACGCATACAAGACGGAAGCTCGGGCTCTCGCCCATGAGAAGCTCTTGGGAGGCGCCAATGGCGATGCAGTGGTCCCTCCGTTTGGTCGATCGTTCTAGCTCCTTGGACGAGCCTCTCGCAAGACGTCCGAAGAAAGCGCCGACCAGCAGCGCCGGAAATTTTCCAGCCATTCTCGGCGACGGCTTCTTTTCCGTCGTTTAACAAGGGCAGCTCCTCACCGTTATCCTCCATTGTTGCCCTGATTTTTTTGCTGCAATGAACGTGGTGGCATCGGCATCGGCAAGAAGATGAGAGGCTAGTAGAGGAAAGGAGAAGATCAATTCACGTGAAATTTGAGATATAGGAACGGCAACGGATATACCTGTTTGAGCGCTGATGAACGTGAGGTTTAGAGGGCAAGGCAATGCTCCAACTCTTCTGGCCACCGATGACTAGGGAGAGGAGATTAACCAGGGATCCACAGAGGACATTAACTCGAAATTATATAACTTGGTTTTTTTTAAAAAAAATGAACATTAATTTCAAAATAAGAATAAACCAGTAAATCAATACTTACATTCCCATAATTTTCTGTAACTACGTTTCAAATTAGGGGTAAAATCATCTTTTTACCCCCTTTTTAACACCGTTAAGTGCTAGCACTAAAGGAAGGGCCACGACGGAAGGAATCGAGAACTGTTTTTGGTCTTGATAGGGAAGTTCAAATCCGGGAAGGCCATAGAAGGCAGCTGAATTTTTTATGAGGCCAAGGAAGGAATATTTTTCTCATATTTTATTTGTCCCTATTTGGGAAGCATCTCCATGTCTTGTCTCTGTCTGAGCTATGTTCCCTTATATGCCTAGATTTTGAGTGCACATCCATTATTTACCCTTTTCCCTTAGTCAATCAAGAAAATTTAGTGCTGACCATTCCTTTTCCATCCACAAACAGTTATAATCCCGTAATACCCAAATACTTGAGCCATCACGACTAGCTCATGAGCGTAGTAAGCGGGCTGACCTAGCTTGTTATTCTTACTGTAAGGATCGTGTGACCGAGAGGCGGGGGGGGGGGGGTGAATCGGTGCACTCTAGAATCTATTTCCAAACACTTACACACAAGCAACTCCTATCAAGTAGTTCTAGTAACAAGTTAAAGCACACTAAGGAGTATCCTTAACCTATATTGCTAGTGCATATAGATAACACAATCACACCACACTAGCAACCTAGCACAAGATAGATAGATAGCGGAAGACTTAAGCTAGGCAAGGCAAGGTAACAAGATAACTAGAGACAAGGCAACCAAGATACTAGGCACACTAAGTAGAGTCATTAGAGCTACTAGATAGGCTATAACAAGTAAGCACACGAGCAAGGCAAACAAGCAAACCTAGAGAAGCTAGTAGGTACCAAGGTAAACACACAAGTAAGATAAGAGCACAACTCAAGTACTACAAGCAATCATATGAAGTGCGATAAGTAAATGCGAGTAGTAAAGGAGAAGGGATAGAGAATGCTCATAATGTTTTCCCGTGGTCTCGGAAGGATGGCGCCTTCCCCCTACTCCACGTTGGGTCACTCCCGCCGGAGTCTCGACCCCGTCCCTCCGCTCGATGGCGATCCCTCCTAGAGCACACTTCACCCTCCGAGTGAAGTCGCGGGCACGTCCCGCCGAGCTCGATCCCGGGTACTCTTCCGGAGGTAAGGCTCCGCACTTGATGCGTGCCAAAGGGCGCTCCACTAGTGATGCTTCTTTCGCACGGGAAGCTCCAAGACCGTGTACAAACTTGTGTCGGCTTCCACAATCTTCTTGGACAGCTCAACACCGACGCCTAACCGGTCTAGGCCTCGCCATAGACCAAGAGTAACAGCCCTAGATGACTCTCTCAAGCCCACACTAGCCTAGAGATCAAAGGATGCAACTTGCTACTCTCTCAAGCACTAGGATCACTCCAAATCCTCTCAAGTGCTTCACACTTCTTCCTCTTGGCTTCTTGGCAGCACCTCCCCTCTTTCCTGGGTCCAAGAGCACCTCAAAGAGGTAAACAACCGACTATATATAGGCCTCCAACCTCAAACTAGCCGTTGTCCAAAAGTGCCCAGTCTGCGTGATGACCGTACAATAGGACCGTATTGTCCGGTCTCCATCTGACCGTATTGTCCGGTCTTCACCAGACCGGCATCCAGGGAGTGCTGCTCCTCTTCTCAAACCAGACCGTATTGTACGGTCCCTAGGACCGTATTGTCCGGTCTCCATTCTTCATCAGCCAACAGAAACTTCTCCTTCTCTGTTGCTCTTCTCCTGTAAGACCGTATTGTACGGTCTCATGACCGTATTGTCCGGTCAACTGTCCGGTCTCTATTCTTCAACTTCCAGAAACTTCAGCTTCTCTGTCTGGAATACCCAATAGAGACCGTACTGTCCGGTCCCTAGGACCGTACTGTCCGGTCAACTGTCCGGTCTCCATTTCTCCATTTCCAGAAACTTCAGCTTCTCTGTCTGGAAATCCTCTGTAGACCGTATTGTACGGTCTCCATGACCGTACTGTCCGGTCTCCTCTGCCTTCGCAGCTTGGATCTTCTTCTTGATCTTCTTCTTCAAGACTTGATCTTCTTGGTTCCTTCAACTCTCTTCTGCCACCCTAGCCCCTGAGAGACTCACCATGCATCCAATGATCTCTATAACTAGTGTGTACTAAGAGAACCACCTCGAACCCTCTTGATAGTCCGGTTTTTCCTATGGACTCAAGCTAACATCTAACCAAGCAACACCCGCTTGGATCTAGCATGTCCTTAGCCTTGATCCATATCTTCTCCGCGACTCCATCAAGTCCGTTCTTGTGTAGATGAAGGCAACCAATCATCCTTTTCATTAAGTTCATGGTGTGTTGGCGTCCACCACCAACGACGGAGCTTTCTTCATATGTGACCTATAAGACTCACAAAGAGTGTTAGTCACATTCATGGTTCTCATCCTATCACCAAAACATTCATACCTTGGGGTTTCCCTAGCTCCAATGGTCATGAAGCTTACAATCTCCCCCTTTTTGGTGATGGATGACAACCATGATAAAAATGATCGAGAAGATAAAGAATGTAATGACAAAAGCCAAGATAAAAGCGCAACTCGATCAAGACACTAAACAACAAGTATGATAGAGAGATAGTTACCTTGTTGATTAGGTCGAGGCAAGTCATAGCTCAAAAGAAGTCACAAGTTAGAGCAAAAACTCATATCACAAGTGAAAGAAAGCACATGGAGCTATGACAAGCAAAGGTTGCAAGGGGTTTACCTTCATACTTACTTTGTAGAATTCCGCTCCCCCTTGACAAGTGCACCAATCTCAAGATTGTGTGAAGATCGATCATCTTGATCACTTGATCTTCATTCGCACACACTCCCCCTTGAGACGGCATTGCTTCTTCTTCATCACCTCAAGATTGTGTGAAGATCGATCGACTTGATCACTTGATCTTCATTTGTACAAACTCCCACAAACTCCCCCTTGAGGTGACATCTTCCAACTCATTGTAAGTCCGAACTCTTCTTCCCAACTCTTCTCCGCTCGAACTCTTCTCCCCCATATTCTTGCTCGATCATTAAGCCCAACTCTTCTCCCCCTTTAGCATCTATCACCCAAAAAGAAATTTGATTTGGCGTGAAGCTCCCCCTTGATCCGTGATTCTCCATCTCCCAACAATTATCCCTACACACATTCTCAAAAGAATATTGTCTTGAAGTACATAGGGGTTAGTTGATGATGATGGAAATGTATGAACCCTTAGACTTTGAGCCGCGCAAGTGGATTTAACCTTGGAGCTCAAAAATCTTGGTTCAATGTACATGAAGCTCATATAGCATTGCTATAAATTCATCATAGGAGGTCATATACTCATATTGTGAATAAGCAACTCCCCCTAGATGGGTGCTCGGCGCCGAGACACTTATGCAAGATGCATGATGCGAATGCAAGGAATGATAAGTGTACAATGCATGATGCTATAAGGGTAAAACAAGAGAAAGCTAAGAGCGAAGTTACCAACAACAAGTTTGAGCCCTCCATGAGCTTGATCACAACGAGCCATTCTTCAAAGCCTCGGGAGCCAAGTGCCACCAATCCCAAGCTTAACCCATGCTCATTGCTATCTCAAGTAGGTTAGTCGTCGGTCCTACAAAACAAGAAGAACACACAAAACAACAACACAAACAAAAACAAGCAAAGTATATATACATATATACAAATGTAAGCTCAAGGATATCAAGTGAAGTCGGAGAGGTCGAGAACATTAAGTTCTCCCCGGAGCTTACAAAAGGTCTTCTTGTCAAGTGGCTTGGTGAAGATGTCCGCCAATTGTTCATGAGTCCGAACACCAATCAATTCAATATCCTTCTTGGCCACATGATCTCGAATGAAGTGATGCTTGACTTCAATGTGCTTGGCATGGCCGTGATCACCCTTGTTGAGAGCCATATTGATAGCACTTTCGCTATCACAATAGAGAGGTACTTGCCCATAAGATAATCCATAGTCCAATAGGGTTTGCTTCATGTATAAAAGTTAGCACAACAAGCACCGGCCGCCAAATATTCCGCCTCCGCCGTAGAGATAGCCACACAATTTTGTTTCTTGGAACTCCATGATGAGTGATTGTCCAAGAAATTGGCATCCACCGGAGGTACTCTTTCTACTCACTTTGCATCCGGCGAAGTCCGAGTCCGCATAGCCAACAAGTCCAAAGTCCGAGCCTTTTGGATACCATAGGCCCATTGTAGGAGTGTTCTTGATGTACCTAAGAATTCTTTTCACGGCACTCATATGGGACTCCTTGGGGTTAGCTTGATAACGAGCACAAAGGCACACACTAAACATGATATCCGGTCTAGATGCGGTAAGGTAAAGAAGTGAACCAATCATAGAACGATAGAGTTTAGGATCCACCGGTATACCTTTTACATCCACATCAAGAGGGACACTTGTAGCCATAGGTGTGTCGTAGGACTTGGAGTCTTCCATGCCGAACCTCTTAAGAAGATCCCGAGTGTACTTCTCTTGGTAGATGAACGTGCCCTCCTTCATTTGCTTGACTTGAAAACCGAGGAAGACATGAAGTTCACCTATCATGGACATCTCAAACTCTTTCTTCATAAGAGCACGGAACTCATCATTATAGATTTCGTTAGTGGAGCCATAGATGATATCATCAACATAGATTTGACAAACAAAGAGATCATCACCAATATGCTTAGTAAAGAGAGTGTTGTCGATACTACCGATCTTGTAGCCCTTGGTGATGAGATGATCTCGAAGTCGTTCATACCATGCTCTTGGTGCTTGTTTGAGTCCGTAGAGAGCCTTCTTGAGCTTGTACACATGGTCCGGATGCTCGGGGTCCTCGAAGCCGGGAGGTTGCTCTACATAAACTTCTTCATTGATTAGTCCATTGAGAAATGCACTTTTCACATCCATTTGGTGAAGTTTAAAATCAAAATGAGAAGCATAAGCAAGAAGTGTTCTTATAGCCTCAAGACGAGCGACGGGGGCGAAGTCTCGTCAAAATCGACGCCTTCAACTTGAGAGTAGCCCTTCGCCACAAGTCTTGCCTTGTTCCTCACGATTGCTCCCTTCTCATCTTGCTTGTTCTTGAAGACCCACTTAGCGCCAATGACATTGGATCGCTTGGGCCGCTTCACCAACTTCCAAACATCATTCCTCTTGAAGTTGTTGAGCTCCTCTTGCATGGATAGCACCCACTTGTGATCTTTCAAGGCTTCCTCGATCGTCTTCGGCTCTAGGGTAGAGACAAAAGAGAAATTCTCAACAATGTTAGCTTCATCAACATAATTAGGTTATATTGACTTCTCCTAGTCTTTATCCCTTGAGAAGGACTCCCAATGATGAGATCACGTGAATGATCCCTAGCAATGGGTTTGTGCTTCCTTGAAGGTTCTTGTCGAGGAGGAGGAGGAGCCGGCGAAGTGTCTTGCGCATCTCTTGCGGCTTGCTCCCTAGAGATGTGAGTGTCTTGTTGTCGAAGAGGTGAACCCGAGCCATCATCTTGAGTTGAAGTAGATTGTGCTTGTTCTTGATTGCTCGGTGAAGCTTGGCTCGTAGATGCATGAGGTAGACTTGATGGCGCTTGTTGCGGTTCATTTGGAGTAGCTTGACTCGAAGATGCTTGTTGCGGATCACTTGAAGGTGCTTGATGTTGTTCACTTGAGGGAGAGCTTGGATTCTCTTGAGATGTGCTCGTAGAAGGTCCGCTTGATGAAGTTGTTGGAGGAGGTGTCGGAGGTTCATCTTCACGAGGAATAACTTCACCAATAGGCATGTTCTCCAAAGCTTCCTCCACGGGTTCATCACCTACAATATAGAAGAAGGAGGGTCTTCTTGAGACCCGTGAGACTCATCAAATTGCACATCATAGGTTTCTTCAACAAAGCCGGTAGAGGTGTTGTAAACCCGATAAGCCTTGGCCGAGCCCGAGTAACCGACAAGAATGCCCACGTCGGTCCTCTTCTCGAACTTGCCAAGTCTTTCCCTCTTCTTGTAGATGTAGCACTTGCAACCAAACACTCGGAAGTAGGCAACATTCGGTCTTCTCCCAACAATCACTTCATATGGAGTCTTGTTTAGCAACTTGTGAGGATAGATCCGGTTGGAGGTGTAGCATGCCGTGTTGATAGCTTCCGCCCAAAACTTCTCCGGAGTGTTGTACTCATCAAGCATAGCACGAGCAAGAGTGATAAGGGTCTTGTTCTTCCTCTCAACAACACCATTTTGTTGAGGAGTGTATGTAGCCGAGAACTCATGCTTGATGCCAACCTCATCACAATAGTCTTCAATGATAGAGTTTTTAAACTCCGTCCCATTGTCACTCCGAATCTTCTTGATGTGATGCCCATACTCAACTTGCACTCTTCTAGCAAACTTCTTGAATATCCCAATTGCTTGTGCCTTGTTCTCAAGAAAGAATACCCAAGTATATCTTGAGTAGTCGTCCACTACCACCAAGCAATAGAGATTCCCACCAATGCTCACATAAGTTGTAGGCCCGAAGAGATCAATGTGTAAGAGCTCAAGAGGTCTTGAAGTTGACAAGAAATTCTTGGATGGATGAGGTGAAGCCACTTGCTTTCCGGCTTGGCATGCACTACATAGCTTGTCCTTCTCAAAGGTGACATCCTTGACTCCTCTCACTAGCTTGTTCTTCATTACATGCTTGAGTTGACCCATACCAATGTGAGCAAGCTTCGATGCCATAGCCAACCTAGAGCGGACTTAGTGAAGAGACAAGTGCTAGGGGCAACAATGTTAGTCTCAAAATCAACAACATATAGATTATTATGACGAAAGCCCTTGATAGTGAGACCCATAGCATCATTATGAAGAACCACCCCATTAGCATCAAAGTTACAAGAAAAGCCAAGATCACATATTTGAGCAACGGATAGAAGATTGAAGTTTAGGGACTCAACAAGCAATACATTAGAGATAGAGAGGTCATTTGAGATAGCCACCTTACCAAGACCTCTCACCTTGTGCTTGGAGTTGTCCCCAAATGTGACCTTGTCATGATCTTCATTTTCTTCCAAGTTGGTGAAGATGGATGAAGTACCGGTCATGTGTTGAGTGCACCCACTATCCAACACCCAATGTTTGCCACCAATCTTGTAGTTCACCTTGGAAGTAGCCATCAAGCAAAGAGGAGGGTTAGTATCAAAGAATCAATTGACATATATTTACCTCTTGCTTGCTCTTGATGTAGGCCATAGGAACTCCATTGAGAAAGTCCAAGTCCAATGCATCCAAGGCGTCAATCATTGCCTTGGTGACTCCATTGTGTCTCCACATGGTCCGATCAACACCCATGTGTGTGACATGAGTTCCAAGATGAAGACCTTGAAACCTTCCCACATCTCCACTAGCATTGAAGTACTCAAGAATGTTGTAGATTTGATTCTCATAGGATAGTGCCATCAAGATCATGTCCTTGAGAGTCATACCACTAATATCATCATTGAGATCATTTAGAATGTGGACCTTCCTATTGTATGGTAGCATAGAGATCACCGTGTGAATAGCATGCTCATCACTAATCTTGTCTTCTCCTTCAAAAGTTTCACTCTAGCCACCAACACAAGAAGTCTCTTCCAACAATCAAGCCAAGACCCCATCTTTCCTATAGAACACATCATACATGTCGAAGAGGTGATAGTGAGGCCGATTGGCAAGATCCGGCTCATACAAGTTGTAGTAGTCTTCAAAGAGGGATGGCAAGACTTCTCTCTTCATGTGATATTCCTTGATAGGCTCCGGCTCATCATCACTAGCACTTGAGTAGTCATCATCACAATAGAAGACGGGAACTCTATCATCTTCTTCTTCTTCCTCATCATCACTTGGGGTCTTGAATGTATTGGTGAGCAAGGAGCGAGCCCTTCTTCTTGTGATGATCTCAATGACTTGCTCAATTGAGTAGGACTTAAGCTCGAAGATTTCAAACTCAATGTGATCACCATACTTGTCCTTCGGCAAAGCATCAAGAAACCTCTTGAGTCCCTCTTCCTTGGTGACTATCCAAAGCTTGTTCTCATTTATCCTCTTGATGAGTGAATCCATCCGAAGAGCAAACTCAACAAGATCTTCATTCGGCTTCATAGAGATGTGGTCCAACTCATCACATAGCTTGATATATCCATCCTCTTGATCCCGAAGAAGAACCTTCACCAACACGAGATGATGATTGAGCTTGAGGTAGAGGTTGAGCTTCAATGTGTTGATCTTCACTTGCATGAGAGATATCCTTGCCCTTCTTGATATCCTCCTCAAGAGAGGAGAGAATAGCAACCACCTCATCATAGGGCATGTTCACAAACTCATCCACCCGAGCAAAAGCAAGAATACCAAACCGCGAGAGTGGTAGAGATCGGATAAGCTTCTTCACAACATGCTTGTGCATAATAGATGGATAGCCTCTTGACATGAGTTTCCTAGCAAGAACATACAACAAGCGAGATGCGAAGTTAGTGATATCCTCATTATCATTCAAAACAAGCTCATCATACTCATCACGCACACCATAGTAGAAAATGTCATTAAGCACACAATCATAAGGCTCAATCAAGGTAGAGGCGATGGAAGTGTTAGAAACGTCATCATGAGTGGACTCCATTTTCCCACACGCAATCCCGGTCACGACTCAAGGCGGTAAAGCCCTAATAATGAGCACTTGGCTCTGATACCACTTGTAAGGATCGTGTGACCGAGAGGGGGGGTGAATCGGTGCACTCTAGAATCTATTTCCAAACACTTACACCCAAGCAACTCCTAGCAAGTAGTTCTAGTAACAAGGTAAAGCACACTAAGGAGTATCCTTAACCTATATGCTAGTGCATATAGTAACACATCACACCACACTAGCAACCTAGCACAAGATAGATAGATAGCGGAAGACTTAAGCTAGGCAAGGCAAGGTAACAAGATAACTAGAGACAAGGCAACCAAGATACTAGGCACACTAAGTAGAGTCCTTAGAGCTACTAGATAGGCTATAACAAGTAAGCACACGAGCAAGGCAAACAAGCAAACCTAGTGAAGCTAGTAGGTACCAAGGTAAACACACAAGCAAGATAAGAGCACAACTCAAGTACTACAAGCAATCATATGAAGTGCGATAAGTAAATGCGAGTAGTAAAGGAGAAGGGATAGAGAATGCTCATGATGTTTTCCCGTGGTCTCGGAAGGATGGCGCCTTCCCCTACTCCACGTTGGGTCACTCCCGCCGGAGTCTCGACCCCGTCCCTCCGCTCGATGGCGATCCCTCCTAGAGCACACTTCACCCTCCGAGTGAAGTCGCGGGCACGTCCCGCCGGGCTCGATCCCGGGTACTCTTCCGGAGGTAAGGCTCCGCACTTGATGCGTGCCAAAGGGCGCTCCACTAGTGATGCTTCTTTCGCACGGGAAGCTCCAAGACCGTGTACAAACTTGTGTCGGCTTCCACAATCTCCTTGGACAGCTCAACACCGACGCCTAACCGGTCTAGGCCTCGCCATAGACCAAGAGTAACAGCCCTAGATGACTCTCTCAAGCCCACACTAGCCTAGAGATCAAAGGATGCAACTTGCTACTCTCTCAAGCACTAGGATCACTCCAAATCCCTCTCAAGTGCTTCACACTTCTTCCTCTTGGCTTCTTGGCAGCACCTCCCCTCTTTCCTGGGTCCAAGAGCACCTCAAAGAGGTAAACAACCGACTATATATAGGCCTCCAACCTCAAACTAGCTAGCCGTTGTCCAAAGTGCCCAGTCTGCGTGATGACCGTACAATAGGACCGTATTGTCCGGTCTCCATCTGACCGTATTGTCCGGTCTTCACCAGACCGGCATCCAGGGAGTGCTGCTCCTCTTCTCAAACCAGACCGTATTGTACGGTCCCTAGGACCGTATTGTCCGGTCTCCATTCTTCATCATCAGCCACAGAAACTTCTCCTTCTCTGTTGCTCTTCTCCTGTAAGACCGTATTGTACGGTCTCATGACCGTATTGTCCGGTCAACTGTCCGGTCTCTATTCTTCAACTTTGAGAAACTTCAGCTTCTCTGTCTGGATACGCAATAGAGACCGTACTGTCCGGTCCCTAGGACCGTACTGTCCGGTCAACTGTCCGGTCTCCATTTCTCCATTTCCAGAAACTTCAGCTTCTCTGTCTGGAAATCCTCTGTAGACCGTATTGTACGGTCTCCATGACCGTACTGTCCGGTCTCCTCTGCCTTCGCAGCTTGGATCTTCTTCTTGATCTTCTTCTTCAAGACTTGATCTTCTTGGTTCCTTCAACTCTCTTCTGCCACCCTAGCCCCTGAGAGACTCACCATGCATCCAATGATCTCTATAACTAGTGTGTACTAAGAGAACCACCTCGAACCCTCTTGATAGTCCGGTTTTCCTATGGACTCAAGCTAACATCTAACCAAGCAACACCCGCTTGGATCTAGCATGTCCTTAGCCTTGATCCATATCTTCTTCGCGACTCCATCAAGTCCGTTCTTGTGTAGATGAAGGCAACCAATCATCCTTTTCATTAAGTTCATGGTGTGTTGGCGTCCACCACCAACGAACGGAGCTTTCTTCATATGTGACCTATAAGACCTCACAAAGAGTGTTAGTCACATTCATGGTTCTCATCCTATCACCAAAACATTCATACCTTGGGGTTTCCCTAGCTCCAATGGTCATGAAGTTTACACTTACGAGCTACAGCGAGCCTAGCCGAGTTGAGTAGAGCCAAATGCTTTCATGAGGCAAAATATATCATTAGGCAACCGAGGATATATTTGTAAAGCCATGGAAAACCTGAACTAATATGCATTGAAAGCTAAAAAAACAGCTTCTAATGAAATGAACTAACAACTGAAAAATAAGATTACTAGGTGACTTGAACTACTTTTCTGGCTTTTTGTTACACCGCAAAGCGAGAGAGAGAGAGAGAGAGAGAGAGAGAGAGAGAGAGAGCCTATGGATGGCGTGAGAAAGCAAGAGAGAGGAAGTGGTCAGGGCTAGGGCTAGCTTTTATGGATGACATGGGAGTAGGGACTAGTAAGTATTTACATAAATCATATCTTATTTTATATTTACTAATTGGTGGCTCCTTTTGGAGCCTCACATTAATCGAAAGAAATTACTGTAAATTCTCAAAAAAAGAAAAACATCCGGCCGTTGATATAAATCCTCGGTAAATCATAACCATTGATAGAAATGTTCATGCCCACGTGCGTATGTTTGCCTGCCCGCTTTACCCTAGACGCTAGAATAGTTGTTGCTTCCTCCGTTCCTCTCTGCCTCCCTCCTGACCTCCTCTTCGTTGTTACTCGAGAATTCTCCCGCAGGTCACAGTTCTAGCTGCCATACCCTGAAGAAGAAGAGAGATGCGACAGGCTCCATGCGCGGCCTTGACAGATTAACCCGCAATCCATGGCCGCTGCCGATTTGATCTACCAGAATTGGGAAGGCCTATCGGCTCTGTGATGTCCAATCTCTCGATTCATATGCCATACCGCAGCGGAAGGATCTTTCATGCAGTGAGGACGTCCATGGATTAAAGAGATCCTGCGCAGCAAGTGCATGGACAACATATTCACAGGGTCCACCAATCATATGCGAAGTACCTCCAATATCTCGCTTGCCTGCCATTGATGCATCACCTGAACGCCAATCAGCCATGGGTCATGGATAAACTGTACGTGCTCATGTGCGAGTAACATGGCATGTTCTGCAAAAAGGTATTCAGCCCACAATTTCGATTTTCGAATTTTGGTGATCTGAGTTTAATGTCCTTTTCTGATCTGACCTGGATGTGAGAGAAAAGGTTTTGAGAGAGTCATGGGTACTATATGGTATTGGATTCATATGGATCGTCAAGTTCAATTGCTAAACATCAGACTATTTGAATTGTGAGTGCAATATGTTTCATTCTCTATGGTTCACAAAAAAAAAAAACGATACTTTCCTTTTGCTAAACTAATATAATACTTGCATGTTGCTCTTACCATTGACCCATTTGGACATATACATTTATTAAAAGGATGTGGGTGACTAAGTACATATAGTCAGTCAATGATTGAGCTGGGGGATTGAAGGCATACTTTTTAATGCTCAATGGAGTTGTTGACCAATGGAATTTACGTGTTCTTAATTTAGAATACTTCATCAGCATTGGTCTTGCACGCTTTCTTCCATCTCACTAATCTAATTTTTTTCCTTTACCTTTTTCACATGTATTTCTTCCTAAGTGAATCGAGTTCCAGTGCTATGAGAACTCAAGGTATGCAGTTACAGACTGAATTTTTTAAAGACAAATCATCATGAGATCCCTCCATGTTTTATGTGATCCCTCCATGTTAATTTTATATATTCGCATCAAAATTTGTAGCACCGGGCCGTGCTGTCACAGTATGTAGAAGGGATCACAGTAGATTGTCAAATGGTTTATAATTTTTTGGCGATTTTTATATGGATATGGACATTGTATCTTGAGAAACAGTATGTATTATAACTAGCAAATTGCCCGTGCATTGCAACGGGAATTAAAAAATAACTTTTACTTGAGTTAAAGCATAAAAGGATAATTAATACAATGAAAAGATCATTCGTTTATCATAACAAATAACATTAAACAAGGTTGCCAAACTTGAAAAACTTATGATCACACGTAAACTTAGCTTGATTACATGCAATTTATTTAACACGCTGCTCCTCCATGTAAATTTTGTAAACTATGTACTGACAGAACATGCGGAGTCAGCCAGTAGTGTCAGATTTAATAATGATTTAGTAATTAGTTCGGTATCTGTCACTTCGGAACCTGGCATTTGTCTTTGCTTATTATAGGTTGACGCCCAGAAAAGAGAGGAAAGGAAATGGGTATTTAATTATTTAATGCCCGGCAAAGAGAATCAATGAAAAATGTTGAACGAATGTGTTGTGACATCAGCAGTCAGGTAAACACTGTCCAAGACAGCACATATTTTAGCAACAACACCTTCATTTGAAGGAGAAACAATGCTGTGCATCAAGTAACCGCATGGGGTTATTTCTGACTAGTGATCATATCATCTTATCTTTGTTCCTACGATCGACCAACATATGAATGACAGAACGTATAATTTCATTAGAGATAGGATGGGATAATATGCCCGGCAAAGAGGATATTATTAGTGCCCATATATCCCTAGCTCAGATATTGTAATGTCCTGAAAGCATAATCCTTCGCGTGAACAAAGTCCAGGGTTTCTGACTTAGGATATTGTTGGTCAAAGTTTAAAATTTTTGACTTAGGAGAAAACTAGATATACACTATATTTCTAGACGGAGGGAGTAGAACTTTTCTTTCTTAATGTTTGGACCCTTGACCACATCAAAATCCGAACGTTCCATGTTTGAATTGGTGCTGCCATCGTAACCACCGGGTATCGAACATGGGTAGCAATCCAAGGGACTTCGACAGTGATCAGTTCGGCACATTGGCAGCAGACTTTTACGGTCCGAAAAGCAGGCTAGTATTCTACAGAAAAATATTAGGGAAGACTAGCTAATATTCTGGGCCGAAATGAAGGGAGAGAGGAAAAGACTTGCATCGGCAACTGGCATTGAAAGAAAAAAAGAACCCTAATTCCCTAGAAGCTAATATGAAGAACATGGTTCAACGGATCTTTTATTTCGAACAAGCGTTCAACAGAATAATTTTACTTATAAAAAACTTAGGGAAAATTGTGAAAACCCACTTGCAACTTTAGAGAGTTTTCATATACCCACCCACAAGAAATTTTGTGTCAGTCTCCTCCCTACAAGTGTCCATGGGTTCATATTCTCTTGATAGCTTTGACTAGACGATATAGCTCTTGTATCTTTTCCGTGCGGGCTCTGGGTGATCTATATATCATACCTCTGCTCTTTGTTGTGTAAATAACATAAGTATGGAAACCTATAGGTTTACTTTTCTATTCGTAGTTGTTTTTTGATTTCTTGTTTCATAAAGTACAAGAATTCTGCCCAAGCTTCGGAAGCATTTAACTCAATCTCCGTCTCAAAGGGCTAGTGAAGTGGGTTCTGCTAGTAATGTCCAAAGAGGTACTGGATATTCAGATTGCAAATGTCGTGTCATTGTCTTTCAGTGCGTGGTTATTTCCATTCTCACTAAATTTATTAAATGATATGTATCATATCATTACAAATTATTTTTTGATATTCGTATGTGTTCCAGCTTAATTCAGAATCATTTAAATGAAAATTTTATGCCACAAATTATTTTTTTGATTTTTTTTGTTAAAATGGCAGTAGATCAATGTATCAAACATGTCGATGGTACGATATTGAGGTATCACTCCCGCCTAAGAGCATAAGACAAGAAAAGCTATCAGATTTTGTTACTAGCCTACTGCATAGAAACATGTATAACAGTCTATCCGCATGACATCCCATGGCTTTTATTAAATCAAAACAGTGAGAAATTATGCTACACAACATAATTTTGTAGATCACTGATGATCTAATATTATTTATTCATCTTTCAGCTAAGTAAAGGTTCACGAGTGACTAATTAATCTAGTCACTCGTGAATCTTTGAAGGAGTACATTGTTTGCTCATGTGGCAGCTAGCCATGGAGAGACTATTCTTTAGTTGTCACATTGTATGACCATGACCGCAGCAACCTATGTCCATAAATGGCAGTGATATATGACTGTAATACAATAATAGTCCGTGTGCTCTTATGTCAATAAATATCTTTATGTGCACAGCACTACGTGCAAATCGGTCAAATCCAGACGCATCACCCATGGCTATACTCACTCACTTCTAGCGAACAATTTAGCTAAACTGAACGATCAGCAGTCTGGCTACATTCATTTTTTCCTTCTCTCAGAACGATCAATCTACCTACATGCCATGCAATTGTTACTTTCAAGGGGCCATGTGACAGAGTTGATTGGATCCGTTGATCATGAGCGAACAAAAGAGGTCGCTCTGGAGGTAGGGAATTTTGAAAAATTCCAAACACCATTGCCTTCATGCACGAAGAAAAGTTTGGTCAGAAGTTTGTGCTCAAGTCTGCTTCACAAGTTTCAGAAGAAGTTTCTATAAGTTCCACAAAACTTGTCCCATCTGGCTAGACTACGTGCGTTCATATGGGATGCAGCAGCCAGGTGCAACTTATGCGCGCGAGAAGGTGTCCAAGCAGGGGCGAGGAACGGAAATGTGCGCGAACAACTCCTCGCACGAAAACGCTTATTAGATAGCCCAGTATCTAACACACTTATTAATTTAGATTTTTCCTACGACGATCTGTTCTAAGTATCAGGTGTTCATCTATTTGCCAAAGCGTTTGTAAAAAGTTAGTTCTATTTCTTGGTTAAGCAGTAAACAATACTGTATTTTTTTAGGTTGACTTGGTGAAGTCAATAGCGATCGTCCTCTGGTTTATTTTTTTAAGAGAAGAAAGTATTAAGTGACTGTGTGGTGTGGCTTAACTGAGCTGTAGCGTTGCTTTCTGTGGTACGCTTGGGCGGGTGTTATCTACATCAATGGAGAATACTGTACAGTTGCGGCATTACGTGGAAGTCAACGGCGAGTCTCTCCGGAAGCTAGTTAGACGATGGGTCAATTCCATCAATCGGAGCCATCGAAGAATAGCAAACTGATCCATCAGCAGTATAGCTATTTTCGATCAGTCCCATGCTGTGAAGTGTGATATATCACTCTAGCCACTTTCCATAGAAGTGTTTACTTTCGAGGGGTTGTTTTGGATCGGTTGCTCATGAACAACCGCAAATATTACTGTCGAGCACGTAGTAATAAAAGTTGGTGCTGCCATCCAAATGACCGGTGCATTGAAGGTGGGGGCAGCAATCATGGGACTTTGACAGTTCAGTTTGGCATTTCGGCACCAGACTTTTACGGTCTAAAAAGCAGGCTAGTATATGAAAATTACTAGCAAGTATTCTTGTTATAGATTAGGAATTGCAGCAATATTTTATTAATCCTGTGTGCAAATGCTTGGGACAAGGACAGATGACCAAAGGAACAAGGAGGCTTAGGCATTGTTGATCTCGGAGCTCATAACACAGCCCTGCTGCTTAAATTCCTTCATAAGTTTTATAATAATCTTGACCTTCCTTGGGTACAAATGACATGGAGACACTTTTGCTCAGCTGGTAAGCCACCCCATACATACAGACCAAGGGTCTCCTTCTGGTGGAAAGACATCATGAGACTGGCAAATAACTATTTCATGATAGCATCCTGCAATGCTCATAGAGGGAATAGTTGTTCATTTTGGCAAGATTCCTGGAATTTTGGGGTCCTTCGTTGGCAGTACCCACAGTTGTACTCTTTTGTCAAGAAGAAGGAGATTTCAGTTGCTTCTTTCCTAAGCCAAGACTATCATATATCACTCATGTTACCCCTGCCAGTGGAAGCTTCTGCTCTACTAGACTAACCGCAGGATCTGCTACAAAACTTTGCCGTTAAACAGGAGGAAAATGATGCATGGTCATATATTTGGGGTTCCTATGAATTTTCATCGAAAAGGCTTACCTCAAGTTGATCGATACAACCAGCACTAAAAAAAAAAGGTTTTTAGTCACCAGGTTTTGTGACCAAGAATTTTTTTTTGTTGTTGGTCACTATAAGTTGATTAATAGTGACCAAGTTTGAGATTTTTGGTGGATATACGACTTTAGTGACCAACGTTATATGTAGTTACCAAGGTTGTGGTTGTTGTTATGTAGTTTTAGTGACCAACATATGCAATTATTGGTCACTATATGCATATAGGGCCAAGGTTTTAGCCACCAAACTGTGACCAAGCTTGTTGCTGACAAACTAGCTATTGTGACCAACGATACACATATAGTGACTAAGTACCTTGGTTTAAGTGGATGTGGAAGTCATGTTGCAAGAGTAGATAAAAATTCTTCTTCTGGCTGTTATTGAGAGACAAACTCAATATAAGGAACTTATTAAGACGGAGAGTATAGCCGTGGGTGATGCGTCCTGGATTTTAATAAGTTCCTTGTATTCGTCGTGGAACTTAATAAGAGTCTCCTCTTCTCTTGCAACATGCAGCAAGAGGAGACTCTTATTCACCTATTGTTCCAATGCCCATTTAGCAGATGGTTTTGTGCAATTTAAAATTTATTGGTGCAATGATTTGGAAACTTGAAGCCTTTCAAAAATTTATTCACTACCGGAAAACGGCTCTTTTCCGAGTGCCGGCCATTTTGCCGAGTGTATTTTATCGGGCACTCGGCAAAGAGGCCTTTTGCCGAGTACATAGTAAAATACACTCGGCAAAGTAAAGACACTCGGCAAAGTAATTTAAAATTTATTTTATATGATTAAATAAAATTTTAGTATTTCACAGGCTGTTCTGTATGTAGAAACACTAGTGGTTCATGTTTAGACCTCTTTATAAACTTTTTCGTACACAGTCGGATTAATTAGATCAACACTTTATGTCAAAATTTTTGGACATGATGAGATGTGCATGCTCGTAGTTTAATCTCTTTCAGTTTGCACATCGTATATGTTCTCAAATAATTATATAACTTTTTTAATAACATATACGAGACCTGTACCTTCACTGCTCCTACTTTGACTATTTCATTCACTGTTTGGCAATGAGAATTATTAGCACTGTGATTTTGCAAAAATGAAGGTAAAATTTTATCATTATAAACTCGACCAGTTATCCTATGTAGTGACACTTTTTGTTATAAAGACCAGACTGCATATCCGAAAGGCAACAATGAGCTTTTTCGTCACAAACAGGTCTATTTTTAGCATATTTAGTGACGAAACACGAAAATGTCACTAAAGTTGCCAAAAAACAAGAAAAAAAAACCCCAAAATAGTGGACGGAATGGGAAATCATCCCTCAGAAAACGTCATAAATCAACGATTTCTTCAAGTGTATGAAGAGCATTGTTCAACAGATAATTTCAGCAGACACCTTCAACATAATAATTTTACTTATAAGAAACTTATTATTGTTTTCTTTTTTTCCAGTCTTACAATCATCATAACAAAATACTAGCTGTATTGGTGGTGGAAACAATCGATCTGTTAGATCACGTACTAGCTAAAATGTAGCTAGGAGTATTTTGATTTTCAAAAATTTCTCTATATAAATCTCTGTTTCCCTCCAATGTAGCTAGATGTCGGTGGTTTCCATTGTAGCAAGCCCCGGATCACCGACAGTCCTGATTGTGCTCACGCTCGTAACCATGGCGGCGCGAGATATAGATATGGACAACGAAGTAGTTTCTTATGAGATTCGCCAGTGAAATATGCGGCTCTGTGTAGATCCTCCAGGACAATTTCCAAGACTATGAAATGTTTGTTCTTTGTCTTGAACGTTTGAAAGAATGCAGATCTAAGAAGCAGGATTTGGATAAACATCTATCCAAATCCTAGCTATTGACAAGAAGAGTGGAAATTTTTGATCCCTCATATCATTTCTCAGGGGAAATTGGTCGCAGAATCAAGATGATAATACCAGTCTGATGATCGATCAGCGCTCATAAGGTAATCAACGTGCTACTACGACTCCATGTGTAGTAGAAGGAATACTGTGACAAGTCCACGAGAGACGCGCACCTGGCAGAGGTATCTCTCACGATTGTCGTAACCGCTCTATGTACCTTGCTTCAGCTGGACTAACTATGTCTGAACACTTTCATTCTGGCGTTCGTAATGTGCCGACTTATGTTGACTTACCTTTCTTTTTGTGAAAATATATTGACCGTACTAATATTAACTGACGTACAAGTTGGTTCTAACGTCCTAACGACCCGGGCACTGAACGTGCCCAGCAATCCAAGGTGGTCTATGCAATATGTGCAGCTCCTTGCCTTCTATATATACCCCCTATAATCCCACCAATGAAACGCACAGAATAGCACACGCTATACAACATCACACATAAAACAGGAACTCGAATCACACTATCATGGCGTGCTACTTTGGCAACTCTCTGCTCACGGCGATACTTCTGCTCACCGTCATACACATGATGGACTCCATCTCGTACGCCGTTGAGGCCCGGGATCTATCCACCCGTGGTTACAGCGAGGAGGCGATGAAGGCAGAGCACGAGAAGTGGATGGCAGAGCATGGCCGCACCTACAAGGATGAGGCCGAGAAGGCACGGCGGTTTGAGGTATTCAAGGCAAACGTTGATTTTATTCGCAGGTCGAACGCCGCGGGGGATAAGAAGTACATCCTGGAGGTCAACAAGTTTGCCGACATTACTACGGACGAGTTCACGGCTATGTACACCGGATTCAAGCCTGTGCCGTCCGGGGCCAAGAAATTGCCTGGTTTCAAGTACGCGAACGTTACCCTGTCCGACGACAACCAGGAGGTTGACTGGAGGAACAAAGGTGCTGTGACTGGTATCAAGAACCAAGGCCAATGTGGTACGTAACTAATCTCTTCGCACATAATTGTACTAAAATTGATTTGTTGAACTCTTGATGACTATGTATAATTTGCAGGTAGCTGCTGGGCTTTCTCTGCTGTGGCGGCCATTGAGGGCCTCCACCAGATCACGACAGGGCAGCTGGTGTCTCTGTCAGAGCAGCAGCTGGTGACTGCTCAACCAACGGGAACAACATGGCTGCAACGGCGGGCCTAGCGGACTACGCCTTCCAGTACATCATCGGCAATGGTGGAATCACCAACGAGAATGCCTACCCTTACACCGCACAGCAGGGCATGTGCCGGACCGTCCAGCCGGCCGTCACGATCTCCGGCTACCAGGATGTGCCAAGCGGCGAGAATGCTCTCGCCGTAGCCGTCGCCAACCAGCCTGTCTCGGTTGCACTTGAAGGGAGCTCGAGAGCCTTCCAGTACTACCCCGCGGCGGCGTCATGACCGCGGACGGATGCGGCGACAACTTGGACCATGCTGCGACGGCGATCGGGTATGGCACGGTAGAGGATGGAACCCAGTACTGGCTGCTCAAGAACCAGTGGGGCGAGAGCTGGGGTGAAGGAGGTTACATGAAGCTCGAGAGGGGCACCGGCGCATGCGGTATTGGCCAGCAATCCTCCTACCCGCTTGCATGAACAAGCAAGTGAGAAACCCAAATCTACATATCTTATCCGCATATCAAGGTTATAGAATAAAGCGTGCCTAAGGCTGCAGACAAGTTATTTCCTCAGTGCACTGCCGTTGAACAAGGCTGCCAGTATTTTGAATTGTAATTGGACAATGAACACATTTCGGTGTAATTTCAACAATATTTACTGAGTATCTTGAGATATTCGTTGTGTGTACGAATCCGAAACTCCGAACTAGCTAAAGCCTTGATATAAATTCTAACTGTAAGAATTTATATCAACGGTACAAGAAATATTGAATATGAAAACAATTTCTAACTGTAAAAATTTGTATATATCAAGCCAAATTATTTTCTCTAGATTAAAATGGTTATACAGATTTAAGCAGGGAAAAGTATGATAAATCATGCACAAACAGCAGCCTAGTCACCATCTAGAGGGGCATTGCCAAGCGAAGACTGCTCACCAGACATGTTTATTAAGAACCACTGGTGCACATTACTATATTTGAATTTTCATAGATCTGCATGTATTTCAGTATGTTCAAGAAAAAGAAACACACCGATCAGTCTTAGCACGTATTCTATACTCCCCCGTTTTTATACAATTACCATATATGCTTGTAGTGATGTTTTTGCAATCACCAGTCGCTCACACGTTGCATGGAGGGTTAACCCAAAGTGGTGGTGTTGGATAATCTATGCTTATTTGTTGGCCTTTTTTCCACGAAGCTATCAATGTAGGACTAAACTTTCACCTCTTCGGCAAAGTAGAGCGAAGCTGCGTGGCGGAAAAGGCGGATCAGAGATCATGGCGATTTTGGGCGATCTAGCTCCTCTCGCTGGTGATCCTCCTCGCTGCCCCTAATCTCTCTGTCGTGGTTGATCCCTGATGTGCCCCAGATCTTGGCGCGTTGTTGGGAGTTCCTTGTCTCCTTTTCTATGTATGTCTCGCCCTTCTCCTCCGCCTCTCGTCCTCCCGGGACTGGATCTTCAACCGGGCCTGAACCTTCAAGCTGCGATCTGGAATTATCTCAAACTGCCAGTACATCATTCAGAAGGAACTGGCTTTGGATCTTTCATTCTCATTGCTGACTTTGGAAGATGCAAATTTCGTCTCAATGAGTCCGTGAATCTCATTCTGCAATCATGCCTTGGGGGTATAGCTGATGGTTTTCAAGCAATGCAAATTGGTGATAGAGTATTTAAATTCAGGGTATCAGATAAGAAAGTGGGCTTTTATATCTACAATTTGAAGTCTTATCAGTGTGATCTCTTCAAAGTTTTCTTCAATCTGTGGAGTGAAGGTGGGCCACGATCTGAAGTTGAGGTTCAGCGTTGGGAGAAAGAACAGGAATCTGAGTGGACTCTAGTTCGTAGCAAAAAGAAGAATAAACAAGTGAAGCAGTTGTCTTATGCCGAGTTCCTCAAGAATCATCGTAGGCAGAATTCTGCCCTTATGGGGCCAATGCGATTCCACTGTGGCCAAAGCAGAACACACAGGTGCCGGTTACTAAGGCTTTCCAACACATCAAGAACTCCTTTCCCAAGAGGTCATCAGCTACAAGATCTGTCTTCAACAGATTGGAATTCCCAAAAGTCACAATCTTTGATCGTTTGGAATTTCCAGAGATCTCATCGAAGAACATGGAGGAACAAAGGACTGTTGATCGACAGAGCGGAAAATCAGGGGATGGAATTCAAATTTTGAATAAATCTGGGCCAGAATAAAGAGCTATTGGGTCGAGCAACAGTGGAAGTATGTTTTTGTTCTAGGTGTATCCGGACCAACCATATTAGGCCCAACTGTAGAAGTCAGATCAAATGTCATCACTGTGATGGTTGGGGCCACATTGCGGCTCATTGCAGATTGGCTAGATCCTCCGCGCCTTTTCCTAACCAGAGTAAGGTCAATATCAGCTGAGGTCAAATGAATCGCTCGCAATTATATCGCCCAAAAAAGTCACAGACAGGTGGGGCAAAGGTTAATGGGACCAAGGATCAGCTGGAGGTGCAACAGGTGAATGCGACCCGAAGCGATCCTTGGCCTTCTGATATTTGTCTTGATCTTGAGCTTGCCACAAAAAGCCCTCAACCTTCCCCCAATCTGGAACAAGAAAATATATACTACCGCCGTCATTCGCCAAACCAAACCCGACCTCAAAGCTCGAGTAGCGCCGCCATGGCCTACAATCACATTGATCCTGCTCCTTTCGTTCCAAGAGGCTTCACGCACCTTGTAGTGCCCAACCGAGCTCCGATGGTCCGTGTTGTGGGTGCAAAGCCCTTGCCGCGCAATGAAGATGTTGCCATTGTTGCCATCGACCCCATGCCTCTTCATCAAGTGCCTTGGGCCAACATCCGTGAAGTGCTGGGTGACTTCTTCTGCGATCATATGAGAGTCAGGGTGCAGAGCATTCAGCCATGCCCTTTTGGATAGGCATATGTCAGATTTGATAGAGTTAGTGACAGAGATCGATTAGTTGGTATGAGTCCTATCTCTTTTGATAATGTTGAGGTTTATCTTGCTGATCATGATAAGGGCCTGTGACATCCTGGCCCAGGGCTTAATAGAATTGATAGAATACTCATACCAATAAGTTGCAACTTCTTTTCTGGAAGCTCATCTCGAAACAACTCCGAGGTTAAGCGTGCTTGGCCTGGAGCAATTTCGGGATGGGTGACTGATCGGGAAGTTTTTCCCGGGTGCGCACGAGTGAGGACAAAGTACGCAGAAAAGACATGTGTTGGTCTGTGAGGTCTGTTTTGAGATCCTAGAGAGCTGCCAGGTGTATGCTGGCCCGGCTCGAGGAGCGGGACGTTACAGGGCCCAAATCATAGAGTTGTTCAGTTTAATCTAGAGTGCTGGTTGATATTGATTGGCTTCCCATTAGATTATTGGAGTCAACAACATATACAAACTGCAATTGCTTCTTTTGGTAGACTACAAGTTTGGGAGCAAGACCTTGACAATCTTTCTCGAGTTTTAATCAAAGCTAGGGTGAATGATCTACCTTCTGTTCCGATGTGGATAGTAATTTCAGAAAGGGAAGGTTATAAAGGGGAGACATGGACAGTGCAATGTGAGGTTGTTCATCGGAACAATCTAAACAATGGTCCTCTGGAGGAAGACCTAGCGCCGATTCATGAGGATAATGTGAACATGCTGGAGCATGATTTCTTTTGTTTTGGTCAAACGGAACCTGGCTTTGTGTTTGGGATGCCAGTTCTACTGATTGGCGCATGTGGCCGGATGGGCCCCCAGGTGCTGCTCCTGCTGCTCAAGAGAATGTGATGGGCTTTGACTTGACTGGGCCTCCAGAGAATGACTTACCTGATAATGCTGTGGTAGAGAAAATCGGAATGTGCAGAATGGTAATGTGATGCAAGATGTGATGCAAGACCAACTGATGCCTGAACCAATAGTGCCAGGACAAGTTCATGAACCTGTGCCTCAGATAAGCCTTGATCTCTCTTACAACTCTTCTAAAGCAAGTGTTAATGCTGCTCATTCACATGATAGTGTGCAAGATAGCAATGAGGTGATGATTCCAACTTTGAATATGGTCCTTGGTTTGCAAGCTCAACCAGCTATGAACATCCCTGATCTGAACATGTTAGATGAGCTCGCTGGTTGTTGGCGATTTCTAGCATACCAATTTATATGCCAACTGCGCCTTATTTAGAGCATAAATGTCATCATTATAGGCCATTAACCCTTGATAATAGCACCATATTTGTATATATGTCGTTCTGGAGATTTATTGCAGAAATAGATAAAAAGGACGATATTCTAGACATTGTGGCTGATCTGGACCTGAAGAGAAGAGAAGCAGCAGAAAAGGCTCACTGTGTCCACCGGCACAGCCTTGTGCCGACCGGCACAAGGGACTTCAGGGCCATCGAGGCTGGCCCACCATTCAGTTGATTCTAGAAGGAAGTTATTCGAACCAATCTTGGGAGATATTCGTCACGAAGAGATAAAAGATACTCGAAGATTTAAAAGAGCAATGCAAGACTTGATCTCGAAGAAAACTGATTGGAAGGCCCACATGGAAGCTACCTAGGACTTTGGAACCGACTTAGAGA